>JAMZAV010003263.1:0-109714 GCA_024449915.1 Sweltsa coloradensis | reverse complement strand
CACGGTCGTATGCCAACAGGGGGCGCCCGAAGACAGAAAAAAACCACTGGCTGCATGGGGAGGAAAGTGTGTTTTTCTTTCTTTTAAACCCATAATTTTCATTGTAAGCGTCAGTTCTAGAAGTTTTTCCATTTTCCCTTTTATTTGGGGGTATGATGGGGAAGGTCAATCACTATTTTTTGTAACCCTCAGCTGCAAAATAACTAAAAAATTAAGGGGAATTTTTAATTTTCCGAAATTTTGGAGACTTGTAATTTCAGTAATTTTAAACCCTTGATCCCAAATCCCCACAAATTTTATTATGATTTTTGGGCCCTTTTATTTGGGGCCTATATAAAATGTAATATATAAAAAATTTATTTATTCTCCCCCCCCCCCCCCCCCCCCCCCCCCCCAACGGAAGAAATTTTTTTGGGGGGGGGGGGGGGTTCCTCGCGAAAAAAAATTTTATCAAACTCGATTTTTATTAAATTTGTTTTTTTGTATTATTATTGTATTAGAAATTTTTTTTTTTTTAGGGCGCTTAAACCCGGAAAAAGATTTTTCGCGCCCCCAAGAAAATTCTTTAACTATGTATAAAATGAAAAATACGGTTAAAAAAGGGTTTAAAAATGGGGGTTTCAAATCTTTTGTCATGAAAAAAATTTTCCCAAAGGTCGTTATATTTGTAGCAGTCAAATGGGGAAAAGGTATACATGCAAAAAATTTTGTATATGTAAAAAATCCCAAATTACCAAATCAAATCATAATCATAATAAAAAAAAAACGTTCCCAAGGGGCCCGTCATAATAATACCCAAGTAAACATGTTTCTTTGGATTTTATTTTTTTTTTTTTTTTTTTTTATTTTTTTTCAATTTTTAAGGGATCTTTTTATATTTTGGGGTCGTTTCGTTTGTTGGGTTTAAAGAAATGTGATAAGTTTTTCCCGTTTTCATAAAAAAAAATTTCTTCATATGAAAATTTTAAATTAAATTTGGGGAGTCTCAAACCTCTTTCTTAGAGCAGTCAGTCAACAAATGAAAAACGGATACCCAACCATTACACCTGTTGCAAATCGGAGAAATTTTTTTATCTCGGTAAAAAAAAGCGGGGTGAGGGGGTGTTCCCCTATCGTACTCGCCCCAAATACAACCTTCACGCCCGAGAAAGTAGGGAAAAAGGGGGGGGCGCCCCCTTCCCGTGAAAGCCCGGGCACCCACGCGCAGCTTTTATTCGGCAAAGCTTTCCAAAAAAATCCTGACCTAATTTCAACATAGGTTTTAAAACCCACTGTGGCATGGGAAAAGGGGTTACGAGGTCAAAATCAGTAGAAGCGTTTTGCGTTCCCGTTTTTTGGCGGCCAATCAGCCTCCTCGTTGCCAGAGGGTACCTACATGACCAGGGACCCAGGGAGAACATGATTTTTTAGCCTCTCCAGAAATTTCTCCATGAAGAACTGAAAAGGGCAATTTCTAAAAAGGTGAGTAAGAAAATACGTGGAGTGCCCCGAAATCACTTAAACTATTGAAAATTACCATGAACTTCCACATTTTTTTTCATAATTTATTTCAAAACTTCTCGTATGGCATACATTTCAGCAGTAAAAAAAAGAACACATTTTCAGAAATCTGAAACCCAAAACCCCCTGCCGCCACAATTTGTGGGGCGCAATCAAACCTTCGAGCCTGTTTTGATCCATCGTGGAAAAAAGAATTTAAAGGGGAAGGGATTCGTGACAAAAAAGCTTGAAAAAAACGTTGGAAAAATTAAAATCGGGTGTTGTGGACCCTTTTTTATATCGGCAAAGGGCGAAAAGAAATTTTTAGGTTTTGGGGAAGTAGCCATGGGGGGTTTTTGGTCAAAAAAACTCAATAGAAATTTGGGGACTTTAAATTTAAAATTCTAAAAAAAATGTCTGCAAAGTAATTCCACTGGAAGGGGCGCCAAATTTTTTGGTTTTCGAAGGTGGACAAATCTTCATCAAAAAAGAGCGTTTTGAGATGGGTTTTTACGCATTGCCCGGACTTCAAAACATATCCGGCCCCCAAAAAGTAATTCCGTCTTTCTTTCGGGGAGGTCATTCCTGCCTCCCGCCTACAGGCTGGGACAGGGCTCGTCCGAAATGCACCCCGGCCAGCCGGGACCCCCTGTGATGGAAAAGTATCGAGAAGTTTCAAGATGGAATCACGGGCCGGGCGAGTGACCCCCAAAAGGATAGTCCATTACGGGCCAACCAGTGAAACCCTATATTCGCAAAAAAACATGTCCCGTCAGCCCCCATGAAGTGTTTTCTAAGAAAATTTTTAAAGGAAAATTTTAAATTTTAACCTACATCGTTTTTTCGCAAATTTTGGGACGTGGTATCTCCAAATTTTGGGGTTTGTATCAAACTCCAAGTTTTAAGAAGAGAAATTTAAGAGTTTAATAAATGTTTTTTTTTAAAATTTGTTATTTTATTATTTAAAGTAGGCCTATTAAAAATTGGGAAAAGTTACAATGGTTAAATTTGGGCACACACAAAAAAATGTATTTTTTTTGAAATTGGGGTTTTTGGGGTTTTACTTTTTAAAACATCAAAAGTGTATGATAACCGACATTTTGTTTATTTGTTTTAAAGGGGTCTGGGCTTGGGGTTTATGTACCTCATCGACGGGATTGGCATGTCAGCTTCAATAACCAGCAGCAGCTGGCTCTACTTTGACAAGGACTTGCATCCTCTGAAATATTTTGTCATTTCTTTCTTTATTTCTTTCCTATCTCGTGGTGTGCACACAAACTACGCCACCATGCCGACCATGCCCTGCACCTCATTATCACGCCCGCATTACATCTTGGGTAAGTGCAGTTGCTAGCTCATTTTAATTATACAGTGAACAAATTACCACTTTTCTTAGGGCCACGGCCCAAACAATTATATATTATACATTTGAATGCGGCACAAGCTCTGAACTTAATATGTCATGCCTCAACTGCATGCGGACCTGAAGCTGCTACTAAAAGCATAAGTTAGTTAGTTAGTTAAGGTTGTTTTAGAGCACTAAATAGTAGAGTTATGAGTGCCCATGTCAATTGTTTTGGAATCTTCCAAATTTTTTTTTTTAATAATTGTGGATTACCACCATGTTTTTTTCCCCAATAGGTGGAAAGTAAGGGAAGACGAGGGGGGTTAATGGGAAGGAGTAAGGATGTTAGATAGGATGGGTTCAACTGGGTGGGAACGGAGGAGTGCTCGTTGCAGAGAGGGCCGCCAAGTATGGAAACGAAAAAAGTGAAAGAAGAAAATAAATATGAGTAAGGCTGTGTGAATGAAGAAGATTGGATTGGATATTGCTTTACGTCTCATATTTATGCAACTTGGCTAATCGAGACGAAGGGAGGGAGGTAAGAATGACGCGGGGGGGACAAGGGGTGGACAGGCCTGTGCAGGTCAGAACCAGCCACAAGCATATGGGGAGGGCAGGGGTTCCCCCACGTCGTGGTCGTCTCTGTCTGTGTCATCATCCGTCCGTTTTGTCTTTGTCGTCGCCGTCGCCGTCGGGGAGGTAGTCAAAGGGAAGGGGTTCCCCGACGACGACCCAGAGCTCGACATTAGTTTCAGGGAGAGAAACTCCCCTATTCACGGGCCAAACCGCGAGAAGGTGTCGAGTTGAATTTGAATGAAGAAGGGTGTAAAAAAGTTGCGCGAGAGCTCTCTCTGCAACACACACCCCAACCGGCCAGAGCTCGCCCTTAGTTTTGGGGAATACACTTCTCCCCTTCTCACATAGCCAAACCCTTAATAGAGTTGGGCCAAACTTCTGTGTAAGTTTGAACAAACCTATGGTTGAAACAGACTTGCGCCCAGTCATTCTCCATAGAGCCAACATTGCACGTGGGTAACCGAACAGCTGGTATTAGTATTAGT
This sequence comes from Sweltsa coloradensis, assembly GCA_024449915.1. Classification (NCBI taxonomy): domain Eukaryota; kingdom Metazoa; phylum Arthropoda; class Insecta; order Plecoptera; family Chloroperlidae; genus Sweltsa; species Sweltsa coloradensis. The sequence goes on along the minus strand of JAMZAV010003263.1, from coordinate 105,829 downwards.
ATTAGTAGTATTAGGGCGCTTTAACAGCTTAGATTGTTCACGCCTGCAAGATAAAACAATTTCTATAAGCGTGAGTTACCACCATGTATACTTCTTTCCAGGGGGAGGGACGTAAGGGATGACGCGGGTGGACAAGGGGTGGACAGGCCTGTGCTAGTCAGAACCAGTCACAAGCGTATGGGGACTGGGGAGGGCAGGGGTTCTGTTCTGTGCAGCATACACTTCGCATATAGGCAAACATATTTGTTTTACCGAGGTGACTGTCGAGTTGTATGGTGTTTAAGTGCATATTCACCAAGGAATTTGGGGGATTAATAAATAAGCTATTTTTGCTCCCCCCTGCCCCAAACTTTATTTCTAGGCATTTTTTCAGGCTATTAATTGTAAGTGATTTTTTATATTTCAGATGAAATATCTTAGTTGTTTAGTTTTCAGTAACCTTGATAAAATGGTGTTGTAACAAACAATGTTTTAAATTAAAGAATTGAGAATATCTCCGTTATGTGCTCTTGTTAATTGCTTTCAAAGTAAGTGTTCTTATTTACGATGCAGCTCGCTGTCGTCCACTTAGTTGTGGACATATGATTCGAGAACTGCTTCATGTCAGAGGAATCAAAAGCCCGATATTTGCCACACAATAAGCACCCGTGATCCCAGAACAGTCAGGAAAAGTAGGGGCTATACCCAGCTGCACCGGAACAGAGAAAGAAATCCACGCCCCGCCGCCTGGCAAAGTAGGGGCTATACCCAGCTGCACCGGAACAGAGAAAGAAATCCACGCCCCGCCGCCTGGCAAAGTAGGGGCTATACCCAGCTGCACCGGAACAGAGAAAGAAATCCACGCCCCGCCGCCAGAAAAATAAGAAAGAACACAACATCTCACATGCTCACTTCACCACAACAACCTGAACGAAGACGACGAGAGAAACAAGGCCGCTTCAACCGGTCAGGTCATATTGCGCAGCTTGTGATATGATGTTATGAAAATTATGCACTGTGTGTTTGAAGAGTATTTTGTATTATAAATTTAAAAAAGAAATGGAATAGATGGAGATGATAGTAAAACAAAAAAGATTACAAATATTGAATATAAATATTTCGCAACTCTTCATTGCAACATCAATTTAATTGGATAAAGGATGGTTTCGCCATTGATGTTAAGCATAACAGGTATCATTATCGGTCTGCCAAGCTCGCTACATCATTTTCTTGAACTACTTATACATTATCTTTGTTTATTTCTTTATTTTGTTGCGATACCAACTCTCCCTATTTTTTCCTTTCTTTCCGCCAAACTAATCCTCTCCCCTGTCCTAATTTCTCCCACTCTCACTGTTTCAGCAACTCAATTAAGCGGTTTGTATTAGTTGAACTGACTTTACTTAACAATACTTACGGTGTTGTTCAAGAAGAAGTATGGGAACAGGATGATGCCGATGACGACGGCGTGAGAAACTAGGGCGCTTCATCCGATATGGCGCCGCCTGTGATATTGAAAGTAAATGAAATGAGGCGTATTCGACAATGATATTTTCAACTGTCATGGTGCAACTATACATTAAAACAGAAATGTTATTTTCAATGCCCAATTTCAATATTATTTGCATACTTTGGAGCTAAAACTTGCAGAATTATTGAGAAAAATTCCCGATTTTGCTCTTATTTAACATAAGAACATGATTATTGCGTTGTTTTGCTACTTAACAATGAAACAAGCATATTAAGCATTATTTAGTGAGAAAAGTCATTCCCAAAATTTCAGGGTCCCTATCCATACCTGTAGGCCTACATCAATTTTTTTAAATGTAGGTAGGCTACTTGTTGCAATATCTTGCCAACTGATATATTTCTGCTGGAATATTGGCCAAAATGTGTTAACAAGACAAATTGTGCACAGTAGCCTACACCCTGGTGTTTTAATCTCTTATTTTATTGGATTGGATATTGCTTAACGTCTCATATTTATGCAACTTAGCTAATCGAGACGAAGGGAGGGACGTAAGGGATGACGCGGGGGGACAAGGGGTGGACAGGCCTGTGCTGGTCAGAACCAGTCACAAGCGTATGGGGAGGGCAGAGGAACCCCCACGTCGTGGTCGTTTCCGTCTGTGGATAGTGGAAATTTTCCCCGACGACGACCCAGTAATCGCCATTAGTTTCAGGAAGAAAAACTCCCCTAATCACGGGCCTAACCACGAGAAGGTTGCGAGTTGGAATTTGATCACGTCAACAAGTGACAATAAATAGCATGACTCGAAGAACAACCTTTGGTCTTCTCCAAGACCTGATTCTAATGCTAAAGTGGTGCTTTTTGAGAAAACACATGTGTGATAATTCGAATTGAAAGACATGTATCAATTGTAACAAGAAATTTCCCGGTCTTATATTATCTCCTACAAATATGTGTACTTCCTGCACAAGGTCTACAGTTATGTTCACTGCATTGAACAAAATGAATCCTGGAGTTGTGCCAGAGGAATTATCTTGCCTGTCGATGATAGAGAGTCATCTTATAGCTCGAATCCACTCGGTTGTGTCAGTGTACAGGGTCAAAGGACAACAATATGCCTACAGAGGTAATGTCATCAATTTTTCACAAAACGTTTCTGAATTTGCGCAAAATCTTCCAAACTCATTAAGTACTCTACATCTATTGTTGTTGTTCGGCGCACATCTGCGCATTCTGACAAGATTGCAGACTTTAACGTCTATCCATTCGTCTCCGCCATGCTCTAATATGGCTTTAAACCAATAATTGTTTTTATGGAGACATTGTAATTAACGATCAAGGCCTCTCCGCCTTGCCAGAAAATGGAAATGTTTATAGTGAAATACAATGTATGAAAATTCAAGGTGTTGATGACAAAGACGATAGAGTACTTGATTTGATTAAATTAAATATTGCTTTACGTCTCATATTTATGCAACTTGGCTAATCGAGACGAAGGGAGGGACGTAAAGGATGACGCGGGGGGACAAGGGGTGGACAGGCCTGTGCTGGTCAGAACCAGCCACAAGCATATGGGAGGGCAGGGGTTCCCCCACGTCGTGGTCGTCTCCGTCTGTGTCATCATCCGTCCGTGTTGTCTTTGTCGTCGCCGTCGGGGAGGTAGTCAAAGGGAAGGGGTTCCCCGACGACGACCCAGAGCTCGCCATTAGTTTCAGGGAGTAAAACTCCCCTATTCACGGGCCAAACCGCGAGAAGGTGTCGAGTTGGAATTTGAAGGCCCTAGAGTACTTGAACACACATGTGTTCCTCAAGTAGTTCCAATTAACCAACAAGAACGAATTGCCAGCGCCCTTCAACCCGGCACAGTCGTATGGCCCACAGTATCCAATGTGCCCCTTAACGAGTTCACCACCGAAAGTTATATTGTAAAAGCCTTCCCCACTCTGTTCCCAACGGGAGACGGTGATCTGAGGGACACATCTCGTCAAACACAACTTAAACCTACACAATATTTTCAATATCTCAGGCAGTATTATGATGGTAGATTTGCTTGCGACAGCCGCTTTCGTTTTTTTTTATCAAAACTCTGTGTTGAGATCGAACGCAATAAGTCAGGGAAACATTTTGGTGAAAAAAGTAGACCTTAATGGAAAAACAGCTAGTAAACTCAAAGATATACTACAAACTGACCCAAAATTAGCCAATAAAGTTATGTTCTTTGCTTCATCTCTCAGAATAACTAAGTCTTATTTGTTTAAACGTTATGGTGAGTTGAAAAACTGGAAGAATTTATTGGTGTGCCTATTTTTTTTTTACTTTGAGTGCAGCAGTTTTACAATGGCCTGAGTTTGGATTGGAGGGATGTTGTTAAAAGTTCATATTTATGCAACTTGGGTAATCGAGAGGGGGAGGGACGTAAGGGATGAGGGGGGGGAAAGGGGTGACAGGCCTTGGGGTCAGCCCCACCCACAAGCGTAGGGGAGGGCGGGGGGTTTTTTTCCACGTGTGGTCGTCTGGGTCTGTGCCATCACCCTTTTCCCTTTGTTGTCTTGTCGTCCCCCGGGGGGGAGTTAGTAAAAGGGGAAGGGGAAAGTTCCCCGACGACGACCCAGACTCGCCTTTTGTTACGGGGGTCTTTAGTTTTACAACATTCTCGCTCCTGGCGAACATTTGGGAAGATATCCCCCCCTAGCAGCTTGCGTTTCGCCGTCGAAATTGCTCTGTGAAAACCCTTTTAAAATTGTGTCAGGGTTTTTTCCAAGAGAGAGCACCTTTTACTTTAAGAAAGATCTTGTTTGTTTTGATTTTGATATTGTTTAAAACGTCTCATATTTATGCAACTAGGCTTTTTGGGACCCGTTTTTAATGTAAAAGCTCTAGGTTTCGTTATAATGGCAACATCGGGGAAGCACCATTTTCACGGCTTTATGGCTGAAGGTGCACCAATGTAGAGCCCCATAGTTTTCTCACAAACCTAATAAAGTGAGCGTAACCGCTACTTTCACAATTTTGTTTCACGGTAAACAAGGAAAAAACGATCCACCTTCCTTTTCATCCTGTAAAGTTCGCCCAAAGTGAGGTAAGACTCTGAAAAAATTTAACTTAAACTGTCAACAAATTACAACGTCACACCCGATGCAGCGAGGGCTTTTCCCTTTCGACGGAAAAAGAACTCAATTACTTCTTTTGTCTTTTCAAGTTTCCATTTGTTATTTGGAAGAAACGAACCTTAAAAGGATTTTTTAAAGGTGAACTTGTACTGCAACTAAAATAAGACACACTTTTTAAACCCTTTTCAACAAGTTATATTTAAATTTTGGGGGCGAGCAAATATTGTATCAGCCAGTAAGTCAAACATGCAGTGCAAAATACATTGCTTAGTTTGCCGAAAAAAGCGAGCCCCAGTCTAAATCTTTCAATGCCTTTTTGAAAAAACATCCCAACAAATACAGTTAAGACCATGACCCCCCCAAAATTGCTATACAAAAAATTTTTAAACCAATCCCTTTCGAGCGGATATTTCTGACAAGAGTGCTGCCATCTTCTGAGGGGGTATCCTTGTATCAGTCAAACGCTCTTTTTTGTTTCTCTCAGGGGGGTGGGGATCAAATGGGGGCCGCTCGCTGTCCCTGAGCCTCGAGCAACACCATCATGAAATAAACGAATGTATCCCCCTCGTCCCGATGCAATGAATAACTCTGTCTTCTTGATTTTGGGTCAAAAATTACTGAAGGGTCGCTGGGGTGTATCGGAAAAATCCAAATGTGGTTAGGGTTTTCAAAAATTTTTTTGGACCGACGAAAAAAAAGACGCGTTCTATCACCAACAAGTCTTTAAAAAAAGAACCATGGACATGTGAGGATGATCAAACGAACTAACCCGCATGGAAATGTTTTTTCACAAGCGGACTCGTTGGTTTTGGGGAAAGTGGGCAATGAATGAGTCCCCGGTGAGGAAGAATTTAATGAGGAAAAACCTGTTACAGAACAGGGAAAAATGGATGGTCAAATTTCCGGAAGGGGCCCCTGATCAGGGAGTGCAAGCGAGATCGGCTTAAGAGAAATTTTATCCTCATTTTCCCTTGGACCGAATCGTTTGCCAATTATCCAAAATATTGAAACCGTTTTCCAACTTTTACCAGAGTAAAAGTATTTCCCCTAATAGTTATAATGATATCCCACATTTTAAATTACGCCTGAAAAAACAACAAGTTCTCGACATTTTATCAATCAAATAAATTCCGTTTAAGTAAAAAACAGTGACAACTCTGTGCATCGCCTTATTGTACAAGGGACGCCGGAAAAAGGAAAGAGCACCGTCATTAAGGGGATGAAAAGTATTGCGTGAAGAGTTGGAGGGTGACACTTTCCCATTTTTGGCCGACTGGCGTAGCTGCATTCAACTCAAGCTTCTACAATTTATTCGCTCTTCACATTTGGGACGACTCTTCTAAATTACTGAACTTGCCCGGGGGAAACCCAACGAGAGTACCAGGTTAAACGAATTCGGTTGAATTTTTAGTAGTTTAAAGTTGTTTTGGGGACCTAAATTTATCGACGAATACTCTTGATTGGTTGCTCCTCCTATCTATGATTGATAACGTACACGTAAGATAAACCAGATGAAGCATTTTTCCATTTTGGGAAAATGTTTGTTTATCTCTTGGTGACATTCGTCGCTTCCTCCGGGGGTGGATCGGCCATGATATGACAACCCCGTAATTTCAGATTGAACAAAAGACGGACTACTGGCCTACCGTTCATTAGTACAGCCACACTGTCCGTGGTTCGGACAAGCCCGGGGACAGTCCAGCCCCGGGGCCCAAATTTTAATCAAAACGTCGATAATTTTTGACGTTTTTTAGTGGGCACGTGGGTTTATAAATCGTTTCCTCAAAAAGCTAATTTTTTAAATCAAAAAGTTTTTTTTTTGACGTCCCACAAAGCTTTTCTCCCCGAAAAAAAAAAGCTTGTGGGCATGCGTGGGATGAGCTTTTTTGGGCGTTCGCCCCTCCAAATAAAAATACTCGTTTTTCCTAAAGATGTTTTTACAAGGCTTGGTTAAAAATTCGAACACTGGGCTTGGCATTTGGCGCTAGGCTATTTGATGTATTTGGCATTTTTCAATTATAAAAAAACTAAATTAATCTTATTTCCCATGGCCCCACACTAGGGGAAGGCCTAGGCCCTCACAAATAGGGCACTTAGGTCGAAAAACGTATTAATAGGTAGGCCCAGCGCCCTTTGGGCCTAGGGCCGCCCTTTGGCCCTAGCTTTTGTCAAAAATTTACGAACCTCGCGTTTTATTCACCTTTTAGCACTGCGAGTTATTTCACGACGATTCTTGTTATTTTTATGTTTGAAAAGTTGAGTTTGCCGATTCAAATCGTGTATTGATGAAATAAGATCTTCTTGCTGTTCAAATGCATGTTGATTGTATTTTATAGGTTATGTTCGGCACTGCGCTGGGAGAACGTAAACAAACAAGGAAATGCAAAGACTTTAGAAAAACATGTAATATGTATAGTAGGCCTATCTTTGTCTGAGGTCTTTGGGTGTAGGAGCATAGAATACTCCTATTTGATTGGTCCAGAGCTCGGCAATGTTCGGCTAGCGGGAGAGATAGCTGACGGGAAGAACAGCAAAGCAAGTTTATCTCACAACGTCAGTAGAAAGATTCAAAACTAGCATTTCATTCAAACCACAAAAAATCGACGTTATCAAGTGACGTTATGAAAGTGACGTTTTGATCAAAACGCTTATTTCAAAACTTGGGTCCCAGGTGCGCTTCAGAGAACTGCTAAGCAGACTGAGCAGAGGTTGCCCTACTCAAGATGACTGGATTTTGCTAACACGATTCCAAACCTCACTCAGCGTTGAAGAGCAGCAAAAATTTTCTCATTCCCTTTATTTGGCTCCAACTAAAGAAATCGTCATTGGTCACAACATTCAGCATCTAACTGATCTAGGACTTCCAGTAGCAAAGATTTCTGCTTTGCACAACTCTACAAATGCCTCTCGAGGTACCGATGATGTGGCTCAAGGCCTTCAGTCAACCATTTACCTTTCTCGGGGAAGTCGTGTCATGTTGCGGTCCAACCTATGGACATCGCACGGCCTTGTTAATGGAGCCACTGGAATTGTGGAAGACATTATATATGCACCACATACCAAGCCTCCAAACGACCAACCCTTGTGTTTCTTGGTTATATTTGATAACTACAACGGTCCATCATTTCACAAGCCCAAGATTATACCAATATGTCCTGTTGCAAGCGCATGGACAGAAGTGGCACCAATTGTACTCGCACTCAATTCCCTCTTAAACTTGCATGGGCCGTCACTATTCACAATTGCCAGGGCATGACCCTTGACTCGGCTGTGATAAGCCTAGGATCCAAAGAGTTTGCAACTGGAATGATCTTTGTTGGTATCTCTTGTGTCAGATTTTTAAATGACTTAATGATAAACCCAGCATTTCCATTTGATTGGATTGGTAAGCTTCATATGATGAAGAATTTACAACAACGGTCGGTTGGAAGAGGCAAGACATTTCATTTCATTTTTCTATGTTGCTTCCCGTTCAATCTGCTTTGTTATAGTCAGAAACTATAACAAGATGGTGTCTCGTGGTAAATTGTAGTGCCTTTTGGGGATACATCCACGTAAAAATGGCAATAACGCGTGTAACCGATACCTCCATTGAAGATAAAATTTTAATAAGGTGATGTGGAAATTCGGTACTTTTTCAATTCAATGACAGTTGCTAACTACTTGTTACAATACCATTATTGCAATAATATAAAAACCTTGTTAATATCGAAAAAAACAATTACAAAAACATTTTAGAAAATTCAAATAAATTTAAAAAGCTTAACCACCAACGCGACTGGAAAAAGCGATTGCGAAGCTTCCTAGTATTATTAATTATTGCTTTTTTGTTTCCAATTCTAGCAAAGGACTAGGAATACAATTCGACCCGCTACACGGAACTTGGAAATCATTCGGGCAGAGGATTAACATATGAAATCGAAATACTTACCCTTTTGTTTCTGAGGATGATTACATTGCAATACTCATTCGTCTTAGGATCCAACGTAAAGTGTGCCCATCCTACTGAAAACATATTTCTTACCTACAAACAAAAGAACAATTTTCAGTTTACGAATGTAGTTGGTCAAGTGAAATATTAAATACAATTCTTAAAACTGGGAAGCCACACCGAGACGGCAAATTCAATGTCTTACACCGAGTGAGCAATAGAAAAAGAGACTCAACTGCAGAAGTTTTTTGAAATTTGCAACAAGGAAGGACCTTTTGAAAAAATAACTTCGGATGTTTTTACCAATACATTGCAGATCACCGCAGAGAGCCCCGAAATATACCGTACAAATAACGTCAAATTGGATCACCTGTTTGCTACCTCTGAGGAAAGTTGCGCTCAATGACTCTGTTTAAAACCTGATGCTATCGAGCAAGCTTTACAAAAGTTTTGTGAGAACAACGGAGTGCCATCAAAACATGACGTTTACTGCAGTAAGATCAAAGACATTATAATCTACTGCAACCAGGCCGCGGCTTCAGGAGAAAGCAGACTAGATCAATGCTTGATGACTGACCACATACGAAAGGCTTTCGTAAACTGTTTCACCATCAACATAAGCAACAAACATAAAGAAAGAGAAGTCGTGAGTCACCACACAAGCCTTATAAGATCAGAGTTGTATAGACAGTTCGGCGACATTCGGACGGTGAGTGATCAGCAAGATATCATAAGCACAATAAGGGGAGGTATTCGCGGTTTGCAGTTATCTTGCGAAGCAATTGTGAATTGGCAATCTGCATTTGTAGGTAAACCCGAAAAGGACGACGTACCCAATTGTGGTTTACATTGTTAAAAGATTCTTACAATTATTAATTAAGATAGACTCAAATTCTATCAAATTGAAGACAATAGGCCTATGTCAGCTTCAGGGGCACTTCTCTAACTCAGTGCATATGGTCGAAATTTACCACAGTCAACACTTGATTGATTGGATATTGCTTAACGTCTCATATTTATGCAACTTGGCTAATCGAGACGAAAGGAGGGACGTAAGGGATGACGCGGGGGGTACAAGGGGTGGACAGGCCTCTGCTGGTCAGAACCAGCCACAAGCGTATGGGGAGGGCAGGGGTTCCCCCACGTCGTGGTCGTCTCCGTCTCTGTCATCATCCGTACGTGTTGTCATTGTCATCGCCGTCGGGAAGGTAGTCAAAGGGAAGGGGAAGGTTCCCCGACGACGACCCAGAGCTCGCCATTAGTTTCAGGGAGTAAAACTCCCCTATTCACTGGCCAAACCGCGAGAAGGTGTCGAGTTGGAATTTGAAGGCCCGAGCCCTCCGCATGTTTCTTTGGTGATGAGCCTTCCCCATCACCAAAGAAACCTTGCTGGACACAATACGGAAGATTATCATGGATGATGGGCAAAAAACTCCATTTATTGAAGGTCATCTAGGAAAATCCTGATATTCAAGCTTCATGGGACGGCACCCTAGGCTAACCATAAAACGGGCAGAATCCATAAGCAAGGCGAGGGCTTCTTTGAAGAAAGTGAATTCGCAAGTATAATTTGAAAACCTTTCCTCCTACCTGGACCCTTATTCTATAACGCGCTGTGAAAACTTGTCGGTTGAAACGAAACGAGAATTTCATTTTCGTATTCCGTAGCGCTATTTTGCGAGTTGTCATTTCGTTTTAACCGACAACTTGTCCCCAACCCAACTGTTTGGGAGAACTTGTCTCAAAGCCTGCGAAATCTATTTGACATAATATGTTGTGATGTTTTGTACAGCAGTGTCGTTATATATTTAATTTTGACTTATTTGTGTAGTTTTTGAATTCACTCGCAGTCTTGTTTTCAAGAGTAAAGAATAAACTGAGGTTATGATTTCACGGGCGGGTGAGCCGGCCATCACGCCATGGAGTTCTTAGAGATGCGTGGAGTCTCCGGGAGAGAGCGGGACCGCCGAGTGGTGCCGACCAGACTCGATGCGTTCTGATGCTTCTGATTGGTCGAAAGCTACGATGGCTCAGCCGCTTGGAAGTTTTTCCAAATCCCTGTGCTCGCAAAACCTTTAGTTCTCGTTAGCGGTAAGGAATCGCTGTTTTAACATCTGGTCGTTTCGTGTGAAACGACAACTACCGCACCGTTTTAGAATAAGGGTCCTGATAGATATTGGCAATGAGAGCATCTTCACCGACGCATCTCGCATATACAATTCAGACGAGAGTGGATTTGTATTCCACTGTTCAAATGGAACTTACATGGGGCTGAAGGGGGAACCCCTAACCCAGGTCGCCACATCCCGCGAGAAAGAGAGCGTGACCGTGTTAGGTACGTTCAGCGCAGCTGGTGTCGTAGCTCCAACTTTGGTCGTCTACAAGTGTCAATCATATCATATCATCATATCATCGCGCCTTACCTAAATCAACCAAGATAGTGATCCCCGAACAATGGATATTCGATAAGACTGACTCGGGCTGGATGCAGTCAGCAGCCTTCCTCGCATACATGAAAGAGTTCCATATGTGGCTACAACCAGCTAAGTTAAGTTAACGTGGTTTACTCGGGATTTGGTATTCATGAAGACTTATACCGAATATTTGGACCCATCAAGCGGTAATGGAGGAAGGAGATGGATGCTCATAAACAACGTACCAAGGGAGGAGCCGTGACTTAAACCAACTTTGCCAGTGTGCTAAAGCCAGTTTGGGAACGGGTGATAACCCCCACCATGGTGAAGCATGAGTTCCGGAAATGCAATCTCTACCAATTCGACTCGGAGGCAACGGATTTTAGTACATGTGTGGGGCAGACTATCTAGAAGACGGTGCTGCTGCTGTCAATGATGCTGTGCCTGCGACGAGACTGCACCTGACGTTGAAACTGCGCCTACAGATGTGCAGATAATTGCCCCGTTGCAACATCTAGAGGAGTGGTTCGCTCATATCAACCTGGAGGATTTTTTATTATTATTATTGGATATTGCTTTACGTCTCATATTTATGCAACTTGGCTAATCGAGACGAAGGGAGGGACGTAAGGGATGACGCGGGGGGACAAGGGGTGGACAGGCCTGTGCTGGTCAGAACCAGCCACAAGCATATGGGGAGGGCAGGGGTTCCCCCACGTCGTTGTCGTCTCCGTCTGTGTCATGATCCGTCCCTGTTGTCTTTGTCGTCGCCGTCGGGGAGGTAGTCAAAGGGAAGGGGTTCCCCGACGACGACCCAGAGCTCGCCATTAGTATCAGGGAGTGAAACTCCCCTATTCACGGGCCAAACCGCGAGAAGGTGTCGAGTTGGAATTTGAAGGACTTTCTGTGAACATATGAGGAGTGGCCGTATCCTCTTCGAGGGACCTCGCGACCATTCCTTGAAGTATTACTACTGGTATCCGCTTCAGGGTACTACTTATAGGAAGGAAAAAACAACTGCCGCCCTGCGTAAACCTGCCATGGAGGTGGATGAGCCGGACCACATCCAAGCACTAACTCTATCCCGGCACACCAGTCGCAGCGAGGACCAGGAACACTTGGTTTGCTTTGTATAAATTCAAAACCTGTATCATGTATTCTCCAAAATAAAGGTTTTTAAGGACGCTGAAATCAGGCGCCACTTTCCCTGCCTCGTGGTCGTTCGACAGTACCCTCGACCACACACACTCGGCACTATAAAGTGACGAGGGTGTGGGGAATGGGGGACAGTCTAAACGCGGCCACGAGGTAGGGAAGGTCTATCTACTACTATCTGGGCGTAATCCTTGAACGAAATGTTTAGTTCATTGTATTGAATGTATCGCCTTTATTAATAAATTTAAAAGAGGCCATAGGCCCCGGTTCTCTGCCTCGCCGGTGTCTTCCAGACTGTACTACCCGTCCACCACGTCTCGGATATATAACCGGGCGGGGGAGGCGGACTAGTCAGTCGAACGAATTCATCGGTGAAGTAGAGAACCACAACAACTAGATAGTAGATAGTAGTAGTAGACCTTCCCTACCTCGTGGCCGCGTTTAGACTGTCCCCCAGTCCCCACACCCTCGTCACTTTATAGTGCCGAGTGTGTGTGGTCGGGGGTACTGTCGAACGACCACGAGGCAGGGAAAGTGGCGCCTGATTTCAGCGTCCTTAATACCCTTTATTTTGGAGAATACATTAAACAAGTTTTGAAGTTATACAAAGCAAACAATGGAATCAAAACAGGTTAATTAAGTACCGTGAGGTCCGCGCGCTAGATGGTTGCAGTAGGTCGAGGGTCATTTCTTTGGTGCTCCTCTGGACGTTCTCCCCGCCCTTCCTCTGCTTCCTGCGGCTGTCGCGTTTCTTGTGGTACTTGGAAAAGAAGATCGTTGATATATGGGCCTTGGCGGCGGGATATATCCTGGGGGCATGAAGGCCCCTGTTGCCGAGGTGTTGGCCGATCCAAAGGCGTGCAGGGCTATAGTCCAACCTTGCGTGATGGCTGCTAACAGCAGTGCACTCCTGTGTGTTACGTACGCTTTCGTTGTCGCGTCAAGTGTGTCCCACAAACTAGCCAAGAACAAGATGGACGTCACATCATGGTAGTCCCGGCCTTGCGGAGGCATGAGAGCATAGGCCGTTTGCAGTCTTGCGAACAGGGCTTTGGTCTTGGCCTCCGGGAACGTCAGTTGTGGCACGTTCAATGTTGGGCGTAGAGACGGGAACGTCTTGTCGTCTGGAACTGGTGTGTATTCCACATGTGGTACCTCTTGCACTTGCTTTGCTTGGCTTTGAAGCACGACCTTCAAGGCGTCCCTTGTCTCCTCGTCCAGGAAGGCTGCGTCTCGTGGCATGTCGGAGTCGTCGCTGTCCCTGTTGTCGTCCGATATTGATTCACTGAGAGTGTGATTACTGTGGGTTGACTCTTCGTCTGATTTGTCTGGTTCTTCTGGAAATAGTAAATCCCGTACTCTCGGTAGTTTATTTTTTAGGAATGCTTCTAGTGGTGATGTTGGCAATTTCAATCGTTTTGTCGTAGGTGAGAATGAAAAATCGTCCGGTGATACTGATCTACTTGATCGTGGAGAGATGGACTTGGTTGTGGCTAAGCTAGCAGATGTAAAGGTTTTATCTAGTTCCGAACCTTGGTCAAGTGATGTTCCCGGTGACGAACGGGGAACGGTTTCTTCTGTAGATCCAACCGACACTGTTCTTGCACTGTTGGTCCGGCGTGAGCACTGCGGAGATGTGCACGGCGTGCGGTTTTGGAGTGAAACTCGCACCACGTCGGATTGCAAAGCTAGCGGGGTCCCCGGCGAAAGTAGCTCCGGTTGGAGGATCGCGTTGTCACTAGGTTGGACTGGAGACACGTTATAGTGAGATGGCTCACTATCGCTACTTAGCAAAACTTGACCTAACTTGCGCACTTGGGGGGAAACCGACACTGTAGAGATTGTGCTATCTAATGTAGTATTTCCACTTTCGGTAGTACTCACTGTGGTGTTGGCACTGTCACTTATCCTAGCTTGCGCCCTCGTAACCGGGCCTGGCTTTGGTGGCGACGCCAGCTCCGATGGTGGCACGTTGTTGGCGTAATGCCTGAATTACGTAGAATTTTTAAAGTTATTCCTACATACTCGGTAGGTGGACTTTTAAACGAAAAAGTCTTAGCTGTCTCAATGAGTCCATTGTAGTTTCGTCAAAATGTTTTTCTACAGTGAATATCTTCGCATTAAAAAAATGTTTTTCGGACACCTGCATGTAAAAGTTTAACTTTAACTTAAAAGTTAACTTGGGTATGTTAGCTCGTGCCTCCGCCCCTGGAAATGATCCTTAGTATAGCCCCCTACTATGTGCCAAGTGTGGTGCTATAATCAAAAAGTGCATGATCAACCTCATATTTGGGGCATATTCCCCTCACTAAAGTGCAATTGGCGTATTCTATCCTCCCTCCTCTTTGAGTACTAGCCCACGCACAAGACTGGTGTATTATCAAAAAAAAACAACAGTTATAATTCTCTTCAGCCTCCTACATCCAAAAAAATGCATACATTCTAGACACCGTACTACACTAACCTCTCTCTTTCTCTCTCTCTGCTTGGGGGGTTCATGTACGCGTATAGAGTCCACGGCCGGCGGAGCCTCAAGACCAATCGTCAAGTGTCTACTGCTACTGTAGGCTGTAGACTGATGCTGTAGGTGTTTTATAGTAAGTAACTACTGATAGCTGCTACTGTAGGCGGTATTTAATAGAAATACGCTGAATTCGGGGTGTTAGTCTATCATCATGATTGATAAGGTAGAGACCGTGCAAAGTTGGAGCAAGTTGCAACTTGGCTAATCGAGACGAAAAGAGGGACGTAAGGGATGACGTTGGGGGACAACGGATAGACAGACCTATGCTGGACAGAACCAGCCCCAAGCAAATGGGGAGGGCAGGGGTTCCCCCAAGTCGTACTCGTCTCCGTCTGTGTCATCATCCGTCCGTGTTATCAATGTCGTCGCCGTCGGAGAGGTGGTCAAAGGGAGTGGAAAAGTTCCCTGACGACGACCCAGAGCTCGCCGTTAGTTTCCGGGATGAGAACTCCCCTAATCACTGGCCAAACCACAAGCAGGTTTCGAGTTGGATTTTGATGGCCCCGCAGTGCCAGAGCGCACGTACAGCGAGCGAGTATGGGAAATACTTCAGCAAGTTGTGAGTGCTAAGGATACCGGGATCAATCGGAAACAAACCGTACTCAGCATCTCGGAAATATCTGTTTTTGCATGGAGGTAACTCAAACTCATAGAAATTGTTTTATGTTAGAGGCCGCACATAAACTTAGATGAAAAAGCGCTCTAAAACTACTTAAACTAATACTATAGAAACAGAAACAAGTTGCTGCTCAAGGTGATAATTTAAAACCAGCAGGGGACTGTTAAGAACGGTACCTGGCCATAGAGGGGCTAGTAGGTCCATTCCGCCAACAGTTGGAAGAATTTGATTCAGAACGCTTGGCTTTAGATCCGTAGAAAGATGCTGCAGACAACGAAGTTAAAGAACTGGCTAAAAAGTATGCGGATATTTTGGGACATGAAAACCACAAGCAGAATATAGAACATGTTGCCAATTTAGAACAAGACAACCTTGAACGTAAACATGTAAGCTCGTGCTACTTGCTGTAGCTCTTTTTTATTTTCTATTCAACTTATTGGATGTCAAGGGAAATCATTTTACTATGGTAGGCGGGATATGTGGTTCAAGAGAGCGCCTAGGGCTTAAACTGAGAATTTCTTGACGTTGTTCCACCAACATTTCTATAGGCAGCCTATTCTTAACCCTATCAATTATAGGTGTGTGTTTATCTCACTTTGTAAACTGCTTGTGTAAATTACGTAATAGTTTCCTCAGGTTTGTGTTAATTAGAGTTAGTATAAGGAGTAATTATATTTATTGGATTTATGCAACTTGGCTAATCGAGACGAAGGGTGGGACGTAAGGGTTAACGCGAGGGGACAAGGGGTGGACAGGCCTGTGCTGGTCAGAACCAGCCACAAGCGTATGGGGAGGGCAGGGGTTCCCCCACGTCGAGGTCGTCTCCGTCTGTCATCAACCGTCCGTGTTGTCATTGTTGTCGCCGTC
Organism: Sweltsa coloradensis; assembly: GCA_024449915.1. Lineage (NCBI taxonomy): Eukaryota > Metazoa > Arthropoda > Insecta > Plecoptera > Chloroperlidae > Sweltsa > Sweltsa coloradensis. The sequence continues at coordinate 89,759 of JAMZAV010003263.1, read as the reverse complement.
GGGGAGGTAGTCAAAGGGAAGTTCCCCGACGACAACCCAGAGCTCACTATTAATTTCTGGGAATAAAACTTCATTTTTCACGGACCAAACCACGAGAAGGTTGCGACTTGGAATTTGATGGCCTACGCCTAACATAAACAAGCTTACGGGTGAACACAAGCCTAGACCCTTGTTAGAATGTAGTAACGGCATACCATTTATCTGGGAAAAAGACTTGTTTTTTCTCTAATATTAATAACTCTTTCAGATATCTTGCAAAGACATTCCGATTGGCCAGCAACTATTTCGACCCGGACGTTGTGATCTTCTTGGGTGACCTCATGGACGAAGGAAGTGTAGCGGGTAACGAAGAGTTCTCGAGATTCTTTGATTAATTGATTGGATATTGCTTAACGTCTCATATTTATGCAACTTGGCGAATCAAGACGAAGGAAGGGACGAAAGGGATGACGCTGGGGGACAAGAGGTGGACAGGCCTGTGCTGGTCAGAACCAGCCACAAGCGTTTGGGGAGGGCAGGGGTTCCCCCACGTCGTGGTCGTCTCCGTCTGTGTCATCACTAGTGGGATAAAGATGTCTTCAAGTTTACCAAATAAGTGCAAAATGTGAAACAAGCGCGAAAATTTGCGTACTGACTAATTCGAGTGTGCTGAATCCAAAAATTTATGGCCCCAAGATAAATAACTAATATTTCTATGAGTAATAAATTTAATTCCATTAATCAGTTAAATTAAAATATTTAGGATTAATTCAACTTAGTGTTGTCAAGCGAGGTTTTAAATGAAAGCAAATAATGCATACGACATTTGTGATTTTAATTGATATTAATTGATGTGATTTAATTTAAAGTGAAATTTAATTAATGGTTATTAATAAATCAATCAATTAATAAGAAAAATCAAATATGTAAAAAACACTACAATAAGATGAGAAGGTTGGTTAATTTGCCTTTTTTTAAGTTACTGAGCTCTAAAACCAACTGGAAGTAATTTCGATATTAGTCACAACATTTAATCTTAGTTTAATTACTTAATTATTTAATCAATCAATTATGTTTTTTTGTTCTAAAACATATCATGTGACATATCAAAGTATAGCATTTTTCTTCAGCAAAATGTTTTTATGTATGTTATATTTTTACAAAAATAAACGTTCAATTCGGTTAATATTAGTAAACAACGATTAAAGAAATAATTTAAAACATCGATTTACAGCTATCCTAAAGCAAAACATAGTTGTCAAAGTAAATTATTTTTTGTTTGCAGCATGATTAAATATAGGGCCTACATTAAAATTAAATGATGGACGTTTACGCTTTACGCTAGACGTCAAAAGGAGCTTTTGGTAATGACAATGTACCCGACTTTCCAGATGTCCAACAATGCGACAGTGATAGGATTTATCAACTATCATTTTGATTGTTGTGAATTGTTTCATTTCTTGGATAAATTCTTCGTAGCACTCTATGGCATCCAAAACATTCTTCTCGGTACCATAAATATTCATTTTTTCTCATTTTTTGATGGGAATCTTATATGAACATTGAACTCTTTCATTAACTTTTTTATGAGTCTGAAACCGTGGCTGATAAAGAAACCACGGAATTCATTATCCAATTCAATATGAGCCTCAAATTTTTTTGAACCCTGTGAAAGTGAGAGAAAACATTTAATTCATCAGTGTGAATATAACAATTTTAGCTAAAAAAATATAATGCCTACAAATTATATGTACGTTTTTTTATATAATACCATAATGTTAGAATAGAATTACTTTATTTAGCTTGACGTGCATATGGTACAAGTATAACTCCCCGAGGAGAAGGTGAATAGACTAAAGGTAACATAATTAATTGAATTGGCTTTAACCCCATTTTTTTTTTTTTTTTTTTTTTTTACCACATAATCTATAGCATAATACTACAGGCCTATACTGATTGTGCTTCTTCCGATTCATCGACGACTTCTTCTTGATATGGCCACATGGCCAAGCTCTTCTGGACATCTTTCTCACTGATCTCAACAATGCCAGCGTGTTTAGCTTCACCTGGGAATCTTCCGCTTCGTTTGTGGCATTCCTGGATGTGGACATCCATCTAGAATCAGGGTTGTTGAGGACAGATGTCCATTTCAAACCCACTAACAAACAACTCTACCTCCACCACGACAGTTGTCACCCGGCCTATACTAAACGAGCCCTACCCTACTCCTTGGCTGTGAGAGGTCGCCGTATCTGCTCTGACCCAAAAGACCTTGCCAAGTATTGCGAGCGCATTACCAATGCGTTTGTGGCTCGAGGCTACAGTAAGGCTAACGTCCAAGAACGCATCAACAAGCCCGTCAGGCAGATCACCTCCACTCCCAATGACGTCATACCTCTGGTCACTCAGTGGCACCCCGGACTACAGGCACTAAACGGCATTATGAAGAGTGGCCTTCATATACTACATCCTCCACCAAGACGCAAAATCTTGTTAAAACCTTACCCAGAGTTGCCTTTAGACGCCCCCCAAACATCTCGGACCTTATTGTCAAGAGAGACTGCCGGAAAAAGGAAGCTTCCGAGAAGGAACCAGCCGGCTCCTTTCCTTGTAAAGGGGGAAATGGATGTCTGACATGCCACATTCATCAACCCTCAACGACCTTCAGTGCCCAGGCCACTGGCAGGACCTACCCCATTCGACAGCACAACACTTGCAAAACCACCAATGTGGTGTACCAACTTAAATGCAAACGTTGTCCTGCCGAATACATAGGCATAACCAGAAACTCGTTAAGATCGCGCATGAATGGTCACAGACAGGACACAAAAAACCGCACCATGGACAAACCAGTGGCTCGACATGCAGCATCCCACAACTTGGCTTTCAACGTGTGCTACACAACCAAAGTGGTCAAGTCACTCCCAGCCAGCTGCAACCCAGGTGAACTGAGAAGATGGGAGTTAGCACACCAGTGGATCACAAACTCCAGGCTGCCTCCTAACATCAACATTCGATAGGACCAGCTCTCTCCCACCCTTCACCTTCACCTACATCTGTCACTATTCCTCCCCCAACAGCACCTTGTTAATATACTGTACATAGTTTTTAGTTTTTAGCAGCCATTTTGACTAGTTCAGTCAGTGGCCTTCAGTTTTTAGTTTTTAGTCTTTAGCCGCCATTTTGATTAGTTTAGTCAGTGGCCATCTTTCTCCTGAGTGATCAAGACCTCGTGTCGAAACGTCTCGTTTTTATGTGTTTTGTATATATCTATGTAACTTTAAAACTTCTAAAAATTCGGCAGCTTCCATCACACTTCAAAGGTAAGCTGTTGGATCCTATCCTTACACTATATAAAGTAACATTTAAAGTAAACAAATGTAATGCGTAGAAAAATCATATTATAACGACTGATTTGACCATTGTTTTAACAAAGAAAAACAGGAATATCCCTGGGTGTTCTTGAACTCGTGACATGAAACGAATCTTCTGTTATCAAGATTCACGGGAGAAACGATCGATAGATAGATAGATAATTTTACTCACTTAGACAAGTAGAGTGTACAAGTATAACTCTTTGCAGAGAAAGTGAATGGTCTAGATTTAATAGTAATAAACGTGATGATAATAATATTGATATATAAAGTGTTTATCAACGTAGAGTAGATGCAAAGTAAAAGGGTACTATTTTGGCGGCCTTTAGCTAGATCTCATCTATACGATGAACAAAAAAGACCAAAGATTTGATTGCCTAAGATATGCCACACAAAGTCAAGAGAATTTGCCGATATTAAGAGAGTTGCTGGACAGTTGTGACCCAAATAGCGAACAGGGTGCAAGAATCTCAATTGACAATACAAATATAAAACGATTTATATTAACCACCGCAAAGAGATGTACAGCTTTGAGTGTTATTCTTCAGCCTGATCACGAGTTTGACTCGCTCATACGAACTGGACTTGGAGAGCCGAGTCAGGGAACGACCTTCACTCAAGGCTTCGTGGAAGAAACAGCCGCATTGTATTTGCCAGACAATAACGATGAGATTTAACAACACCGACGTGAGAGACTAGGGCGCTTCAACCGGGTAGGTGAAATGTTGCAGCCTTTTTGATATTGAAAGACAATTTTAGTATTGTGTTTGATTTGTACATTGTTTTCTCAGTTGACAAAGGCAAGTAAATTATAGACATGACAGTAAAAACAAAATAAAAATGATTTATTTGAGTTAAAAATTAAATGATTTTGATGGGAGATTCATTTAGAAAAACAAATTTATTTGAATACTCGTCGATCCAATTTACTGACTGGGACAAGGGGTGGACAGGCCTGTGCTGGTCAGAACCAGCCACAAGCATATGGGGAAGGCAAGGGTTCCCCCACGTCGTGGTCGTCTCCGTCTGTGTCATCATCCGTCCGTGTTGTCTTTGTCGTCGCCGTCGGGGAGGTAGTCAAAGGGAAGGGGTTCTCCGACGACGAGCCAGAGCTCGTTATTAGTTTCAGGGAGTGAATCTCCCCTATTCACGGGCCAAACCGCGAGAAGGTGTCGAATTGGAATTTGAAGGCCCAAAGTAAAGAGGAGAGGATGTGGCCTTCTGGTCCTGATACACCACTATAGCATGACATGTTAATACACTTATACACTCAGAACATGGTCTACATGGGAAGAGTATACATAACGCAAATAAATCTATCTATCTATCTATAATAAGGTGTCCATGCTAAATACTATATTCCATATTATTCTACTTGACGAACTATGATTTATGCACCTGATCTATTGTTTTGATCCAATTCTGACATAAGGATACGGCTATCCCATTGATTCCATCTCACATACTTAGTTGGTCTAATGATGGATAGTTCTACAGAGTTTGACGTAACGTTTCATGTTTGCCGAGCATCTTAACCGGGAAGGAAGCTCTCACATGCAAGAATCATTATAATGAGACGTAGGAAACAGCGAAAAACACAAGAGAAATAGTTGTAGGACAATTTGCTTGAAAAAACCGTATAAACTTGAGGTATGAACAAGGTGCTTTTGCAAAATTGGTACTAGAATTACAGAATGTAGATCCAAGAGCACTCAAAAACTTTTGTGTATGGACTGTCGTTGCCGCCAAAGTTGGCACGGCCTCTGCAAGACCCCGTGACGAAAGTTGCAACCGACGTACACTTGGCTCGGAGAATAAACAAATGGAAACCCCCAACAATGCCCCAATCAAGACTCCCAGAAATTGATGTTTCGACTGACGTGTCTACCTTCGAGGACAGCCGAAGTGAAGAGGAGTCGGAAGGCGAGGACGCGGACGAGGTGGAGGACGACGAAGAACGCAGCAAATGTGACGAGTACAGTAGTGATTCCCACGACGACCTCCCCGAAGAGGAAATATCAAGAAGCTGCAATGACGTCGGGGAAGGTTCCCAGGCTGTCCACGCGGTAGCCCGTACAGGGGGATGCCTGGCCAGACTGGGTGAGGTGTATGGCTTAAGCAATATTCCTCGTCGTTGGATGATTTAATCCAGGTGACGCCAAAATCGTCGCCTGTGATGTTCTCGGATGATGAAGGTAAGGAGGCAACCTCCCCGAAGCAAGAGACGAAGTTGGACGACGAAACAGTACAACCGGCCAGTGTGCGAGAGGTAGCTACGAACGTAGACAGCGAACCGGATATGACCACCTTCAGAGGGCTAGATTCGACGGAATAAAGCATCCAGCCAAAATTGGCATTACTTTTCGAAGAGCCTTGACCAGCCATCAGTCCACCTCGAGGTCCGGAGGGCACATCAAAGTTGTTCACCACCTCCACGCCATTCCAGTTCGGTGATCCGAGAGTTCTCCACACCCCTGAGAAGAAGAAGACGAAGTCCAAGTTTGGAAAGCTTTAGTCGACGCTAGCCGCCTTAACGAGACTTGAGATGAGTATAGGGGAATTCAAAAAGGAAGAGAATGGACAACCGAACAGTGTACGGTCGGGGAAACTGAAGGACGACGATTCTAGGTGACCGGCCAGTGTGACGGAGGTGGCCACCTCCCAGAAACAAGAGTCACCGGAAGAGAAACACCCGACGTTGACCGTCACTTCGCCTACATTGGCAGAAGTGGCCCATGTGCCCTGTCAAGACGGCGGTCCTCCTCGAGGTCCCGACTTGACGGAGGTCACATCGAGTCAAGGAAAGGGTTGCGTTTTGGGCAGTCCAACGGAGGGGTCCTCATCTGATTCAGATTCGGACAGACGGAGATCGTATCGGAGGTGTCCACCAACCCAAGCACTCAAATTGCACCCTCTTCCGGAGGTCCCAACGTGACGGATGGCACATCGAGTCAAGGAAAGGGTCGCGTTTTGGGCAGTCCAACGGAGGTTTTGATTGGATATTGCTTAACGTCTCATATTTATGCAACTTGGCTAATCGAGACGGAAGGAGGGACGTAATGGATGACGCGGGGGGGACAATGGGTGGACAGGCCTGTGCTGGTCAGAACCAGCCACAAGCATATGGGGAGGGCAGGGGTTCCCCACGTCGTGTCGTCTCCGTCTGTGTCCACCTCTGATTCAGGTTTGGACGAGACTGAAAGCGCATCGAAAGTGCCCACCATCCTAAACACGCAAACTGCAGCCAAAGATCCGACAGGCGTGTACACGCCGCGTACATTGGCCGAGACGAGGCCAAATTTTCGGGGGCAACAGCAGACACAAATCTTAGAAAACCTTCTTGGGAAGCAACTGCGGGATGCCGAAAGGAAACAAAAGTTCGAAAGGCAGAGGCCACGCTTGCTGCGAGCGAAAGCACGCGATCCCGACTTCGATCCACCGTCGAAGGCAGCAAAAGAACAGTCCCCGGCTGACGAGCCCGTCGTGGGGTCAAGCGAAGACCACACACCCAAACAACCCCGTGTAAAGGTTAAGCGGAGGCCGACGCCCACCGAGGGTAGGCTCACCAATTTGGTCTCGAATGTAAACTGCGAAGTCTGCTGGAAAACGCCGCAGTATCTCGGCCGACACCTTGAAATGGTTCACTCAATAAAAAAAGAGCCAGCCAAGGAACTAGCCGGACAAATGCACCAACGGTACCATCTTGGAACGGCCTATATGCCACGTTTTGTCATCGCGAGATTCTTTGGAGGGGATTTCATGTCGCAGAACCCAGATATCGCCAACTGAAGTGAGTATTATGACGCATTAACCCGGTCGAGCCACCGGCGTTGTTGTCGGCCATTTAATGATCTCTATCTCTTTCTGTCCACAATCGTCCTATTGCTGCGCGCCTGCGGGAAGCACGTCCGCAACACTCCAACCTGGGCCGAGGCGATGGATGAAAAATGGGCCACCCACGCGCCGAATCTAGCGCACCGGCCGGTCTTCGGTAAACTGGAGGACGACGGCGATGAAACGGTCATAACGACGGAAAAGGCAGAGCTGGCAGAACAGGGAGGCGCCTCGACGAGCATGATGACGCGCAGGGCGGCCAGTATTAGTATTAGTATTAGTAGTTTTAGGGCGCTTCAACGGCAAAGATTATTCGCGCCTCCAAGATATTTAGTTAACTATGTATGAATGTAAAATACGGTTAATAAGGTTAAATGTGTTTTTCATATCATTGTCATAAAAAGAATTGACAAGGTCGATATATTTGTAGACAGCCAAATCGGGAAAAGGTATACATGCTAAAGTTGTCATATGTAGAAATGTCAATAGAATAGAATATTGCTTAACGTCTCATATTTATGCAAATGGGCTAATCGAGACGTAGGGAGGGACGTAAGGGATGACGCGGGGGACAAGGGGTGGACATGGCCTGTGCTGGTCAGAACCAACCACAAGCAAATGGGGAGGGCAAAGGTTCTCCCACGTCGTGGTCGTCTCCGTCTGTGTCAAATTACCAATCATAATCATAATCATTATCAGGAACCGTTGCCAACGTCGTCATAATGAATAGCAAGTCAACATGCTTCATTTGAATTGGATATTTCTTTACGTCTCATATTTATGCAACTTGGCTAATCGAGACGAAGGGAGGGACGTAAAGGGATGACGCGGGGGGACAAGGGGTGGACAGGCCTGTGCTGGTCAGAACCAGCCACAAGCATATGGGGAGGGCAGGGGTTCCCTCACGTCGTGGTCGTCTCTGTCTGTGTCATCATCCATCCTTGTTGTCTTTGTCGTCGCCGTCGGGGAGGTAGTCAAAGGGAAGGGGTTCCCCGACGACGACCCAGAGCTCGCACATTAGTTTCAGGAGATAAACTCCCCTAATCACGGGCCATACCACGAGAAGGTTTGCGAGTTGGAATTTGATGGCCCTAACATGCTTCATGGATTTTTTATTTTTATATGAACTGTTATAGTTTTGTCGATCTGTTTGCTATGGTTTTGAAATCTGATAAGTTTTTTACTGTTTTCATAATACAAAAGTTCTTCATATGATAGATTTAAATTTAATTGGAGTCTCAAACCATCATACTTGGAGCAGTCAGTCAACAAATGATGAACGGATAGCAACACATCACACGTGTCGCAAATCGGAGCAATCTTATCTCTGGTAAAAAGATAGGCATGGGTGAGGTGGGTGTGCCCTATTCGTACTCGCGCCAATACAACCTCCTCACGACGAGAAAGTATGGAAGAAGGGGGTCGTACTTTCAGTGAAAGACAGGGCATCACACGGCGCAGTTTATTATTCTGCAAAGCATTCCAACAATCCTGACCTAGTTTCAACATATGCTTCTTGAACCCACTGTGGACATCAGGAACAGGTACGAGGTCAAAATCAGTTGATGCTTTTTGCGTTGCAGCCTTGGCTGCCAAGTCAGCCTCCTCGTTGCCAGAGATACCTACATGACCAGGGACCCAGCAGAACATGATTTTGTAGCCTTTTGCATGAAGTTTCTCCATGAAGAACTGAATGTCAATTACTAAATGGTGAGTAGAGAACATGACGTGGAGTGCCTGAAGTGCACTTAAACTATCTGAACATACCATGAAGCTAGGCATTCGCTTCCGACAGAAGAGAGCTACAAGCAACAGATGGCCGTGGCGATCAACAAAGGAGTCCATGAAACTGCGGAGGCTGCCTTCGCGGAATGGCGTCAGAAGTTCGCTGCGGCCTCTGCCCGCGCCAAGGAAAGTTCACGGTCGATGCCTCAGGTGCCCAATGTTAAATGCATCAAGAGCTGGGAGTCGCACCTTGTCTTCAACGTCCGAGAACTCAAGACCCGGCTACAATACTTGTAAGTAGTCTATTATAACTCTGATCTTCACAAATCCAATCTTGCGTAAACGTTGTAACAATATTTTTGTTTGTGCAGGTCTACAATGAAGAGGATCTTGTATCACATGAGGCCTCCCGCACTGACCCTCGCCTCCTCGCTCAAGGACTAGCCTGCCAAAATGGAGAGTTGGCTGCCTTATCTCGAAGAGACCCAACGACTCCTCGGGTTCTTCGCCCTAAGCGATACAAGAAGGGCGTCCGGCTCCAGTTACAATTTGAAGATCTTTTCGCGGTTTATGAACGAGTCGATTATGAACATTATGGATGGCGATGAGATACAAAAAGCCAATGACAGGAGGATCGTGGGACGGCTGGGGGTGACTAAAAAACATCTTAGCATCAAAGAACGCGGAAATCTCGATTGGATTGGATATTGTTTAAGGAGAAGAAGGAGGCCAGGGCCCCGATTCATGTACATTTTTATCCCAGGGTTAGGCAGGGTTAAGAAGAGTTAGCGAGGGGCAACGTCAAATCCGATTCATGTACGTTGAGCTAACACTCGCTACCTCGCCCTACCCTACCTCAGCCTTATACTCCCTAACACCAAGAGTTAGGCGGAGGTAGTGGCTATTTGCACCGACGACGGCAGAAACCTCACCTCAAATGTTATTACGCCAGAATAAATGAGTAATAACGTGCATGCTTTATAAATAGTCGATTATAACAGTATTTAATGTGGCAGAAGGCTTTGAAGTGTAAAAAGTGCCCTTAATAATACCATTAAATAAAGAGTTATCTGAATGCGTCGTGAGCCTCGTGTTTATAAATAAATAAATACAATAATTGTATTTAGAGTCTACCCACTCAGTTATATAACTGATTTTCAGTGGGGGACAGTAAATCAAAGCAACCAAGCCAACCCTGTAGGCGCCGACGCAATCGACGAGTGAGCGATAACCAACCAAAGATCGATATTTTAATAGGAAATATAGCAATCAGTGATATGGACAGTGCGAACACCCGCGGATTCACGCCAGAATCAACAAGGCCGATTCAGAACAACTCTGAATTTATTATGTACTTGGTTGCTAGGACGGCTCTAAAGTCACCGCACCGTTTACAAACTCCTAAGACAAGAACTGATGGACTTAAGTCCAAATCAGAAGTTAAAAAAACTTCTGACTTTGACGGGAATCGAACCCTGTACTTTCTGCATTGGAAGCAGGTACGCTAACCACGACCAACGATGTACCACTCAAAGCCAACGCGAAGGACGGCCGCGTCGTGGCGTAGTAGTGCGTAGCATGGTCAACTACCACGTAAAGGGTCGCCAGTTCGGAACCTGCTTGATCCAAATTCTTTTACCTTTTAAAATTGCCCCAATAATTGTTTATTTATTTTATGCTACACTCAGTATTGGCATTTTTAAAAAATAATTAATTAAATTAATTAAAATTATTGTCTGTTATTTGTCCCCGTGCAGACTTTCGTTGTTTGGTCTGGTAAAGAAATATTTTACACAAGTGTCGACTACCAGTAGGCCTACATACAACCGGCTGAGATATGGTAAAAAAAAAAAAACGGCACAACGACAAAATAATTTCTTGCACCAAATCGTTGTAAAAAATATGCAATTTTTTGGGTTCGAGTCTATATGTTGTTTATAAGACCTTTAACTTGTGACACGTACTAGTTAGGCCCTTATTTGGGCAAATGTATTTACTGTTCAATATCGCCCTACTATGCCCTTTTTGGCACTAATGACTACACCTAAAGTGGTGAGAAAAATGGATTTTGCACTCCTACACAAATTGGCCCATCAAGTTAATGCCAAGACACAATTCAAAAAGTTACATGTCTATTAATTTTCAGATTAAAATAGAATCGACTCACAAAGACTCATTTTCGATATTCTTGTTTAGTATTTTGTAAAAAACATGTGTTTACCTTAAAATATAGTCATTGCCACTCGGCCTTACCTCGACCTAATCCCCGAGCTAGCCAGGATTAGCGGTGGTGTGAAAGTTAGCGAGAGTTAGGGCAAGCCAATGCTTCATGAATACCGATTTATGCTGCCTCGGAGGTAGCCAAAATTTGTAAACAGATAGGCGGACATTTTATTTTGAGCCTAGACGTTAAACTAGAAAAATATTGTTATTGCGCTCAAAAAATAACAGAAACTGGCATCGACCTAGGCTTAGTTGTAGAAAATTATTTATAATTAATAGACGTAGTCTATTGTTCCTGGAGGCTTTAGGCCTGGAAATATGCATAGTACCAATACACGTTTGACAAGCCCTAGGCCTTACCTAGCCTGCATGGCCATGTTTCGACACACTTCCCTAAAAAGTTACAAGTTTCGACGGCTAATTGCAACTTTATTTTGAATCAAAATAATACGATAGTCCTAGGCTATGCCATAACTTACGGCAAGAGTATACGTATTTTTTTTAATTCGATGATGTACAACGCACTCGCATCAAAATTCTCATTAAACATAAAAAAATAATAAAAACACGGCGACATTTAGCAAAGTTCGTCGTCAAACTACTAATTTTAGATGGCGGGGGAAAACCCAAATGAAACAATCATCTAAGTTGCAGTGATAAGTTAATCGTCATTCATACGTGACATAGAGCTTGTTCATTGGTTCGACCTGACCCGTCCTATTCCTTCCTTACCTCGCCCTAACTCCGGGTTAAATGTACATGAATCGGGCCCAGGGCAGGGACCCTATATTCCGGAATAGTGATCGAACTCGAGGAGTGCAGATTGATTGGATATTGCTTAACGTCTCATATTTATGCAACTTGGCTAATCGAGACGAAGGGAGGGACGTAAGGGGCGACGCGGGGGAACAAGGGGTGGACAGGCCTGTGCTGGTCAGAACCAGCCACAAGCATATGGGGAGGGCAAGGGGTTCCCCCAAGTCGTGGTCGTCTTCGTCTTTGTCATCATCCGTCCGTGTTGTCGTTGTCATAGCCGCCGGGGAGGTAGTCAAAGGGAAGGGGAAAGCTTCCCGACGACGACCCAGAGCTCGCTATTAGTTTCAAAAAGTGAAATTCTAATAATCACGGGCCATACCACGAGAAGGTTGCGAGTTGGACTTTCATGGCACTCGAGGAGGGCAGAAAATTTATTAACGACACTGACAACGCCCTCGACACTCTAAAAGATTACAACGTAGGACAGAGCGTGGCCGTGAAGTCCTGGTCAACGCCCCGTTCGAAAAGATTCCTGCACATGGTCTCGTAAGTACGACGCCTCTTTCGACATAGGTCGACCGACCGGACAAACTATCTGCCACTAATCGGCCGTTCTTTCTGTTGTTTAGGAAAGCCAGCTTCATACTCACCGCAAAGACCGGAAATAGACCCAAGTCGGCGTACCCGATGACTGTTGCCGAATACCAGGCTGGGATGAGAGACAGAGCTGGCAAAAAAGAGCTAATGATAAGCATCCGGACACACAAGATGGAACACCTGACGGGCAATTGCCACTATATCGTGTAAAAGAAAAAACAGTATAAGTAAAACCAGTACATCGAACGTGTCGAGGATTAAGTACTGATATTGTGGTAGTATCTGGCGTGTCCCATGTCCGTTCCCGGAACGGTACCAATATAACCATTTTATTTTCTTTAATAAAAGGTATTTCAAAACCCGCTGGTCGGCGTACGACACCAAAAGGAAAGAGTTCCTACTACATACTAGAGGCTTTGTATGCACGAAAGCGGCGAGACGGTCAAGAGACTCTTCGTGTATTATTTTAAAAAGGAATTTAATTGCACCGACGTAAGGAGGGCCATCCAAATGGACTTGGACGATCTGGGCAGGGGAGCTGAAGTTCTACTAGACGTATCGAGGGCACTCGGGAGCTCCCCCGCTACTGCGGTTTTGCGCACTACCGCCATCTGACACCGATTGCCGGGTTGCGTACGTCAATCCACGTCCATGAAGTGATGAAAGGTGAGATAATATCTCCCTTACCGTGACCATTTGAGTTGGGTTTTGTGTCGATTCGCCCGCCATGCGGTAACATTTGTCGCTATTCTGTTCATTAGGAAGTCTTTTCCAAGAAACGTGTGATGCAAAAAACCAATCAATTACTTCGGCGCAAAGGATTTCCCGAGGACCTTGGATAAGATGGTCGCAAAACTCAAGCAGAAGTTAATACCCAACGTCGACGATTTTAATATCGACGAGTCCTGCCAGCTGCAATTCAAACGTGCCTGGCTTTCCGCATTGGGATTAGAGGAGGATAACAAAGATAACGACAGCGTAGACCTTGAGGACAAACACGAAAGAAGCTCCGGCCCTACGGTACAGGAGACCGTTCGCGAAACCCAAAAAGAGTCGCCAGATACCGACGACGAACTCGATGAAGAAGAATTCACCGATTCCGACGATTCTAATCAAAACGACGAGGACGCTGAGGAAATTGTCGAATCAAAAGGTACGGTTCGCAAGAATCGCGATCGGGACTTATGTTAACCTGTACGCATCGTCGTTTTCGATAGGTAGTGATGATGACCCCGCATGATCACACTTTTAATTTAAAATATAATAGGATATAATTACAAAATTTCGTTTCAGACTGGCCATTGATTGAAGTTTGCTTAACGTCGCATTTTTGTGCAACTAGGCTAATCGAGACGAAGGGAGGGACGTAAGGGATGACTTTGGGGGATAAGGGGTGGACAGGCTTGTGCTGGTCAGAACCAGCCACAAGCGTATGGGGAGGGCGCAGGTTCCCCCACGTCGTGGTCGTCTCCGTCCTGGTCATCCGTCCGTGTTGTCATTGTCGTCGCCGTGGGGGAGGTAGTAAAAGGGGAAGGGGTTCCCCGACGACTACCCAGAACTTGCCATTAGTTTCAGGAAAAAGAACTCCCCTTATCACGGACCAAACCACAAGACAGGTTTGCGATTTTGGAATTTGATGGCCCTTCGAATTTGGATATTGCTTAACATCTCATATTTATGCAACTTGGCTAATCGTGACGAATGGAGATTGGATTGGATATTGCTTAACTCTCATATTTATGCAACTTGGCTAATCGAGACAAAAGGAGGGACGTAAGGGATGACGCGGGGGAACAAAGGGTCGACAGGCCTGTACTGGTCAGAACCAGCCACAAGCATATGGGGAGGGCAGGGGTTCCCCCACGTCGTGGTCGTCTCCGTCTGGTCATCATCCGTCCGTGTTGTTTTTGTCGTCGCCGTGGGGAGGTAGTGAAAGGTAAGGGGTTCCCCGACGACGACCCGTAGCTCGCCATTAGTTTCAGGGAGTAAAACTCCCCTTTTCACGGGCCAAACCCGCGAGAAGGTGTCGAGTTGGAATTTAAAGGCCCTGGTCAGAACCAGCCCAAGCTTGGGGCTTTGGTCAGAAACCAGCCCCAAGATATGGGGAGGGCGGGGGTTCCCCCACGTCGTGGTCGTCGCCCGTCCGTGTCGTCGCCGTCGGGGAGGAAGTAAAAGAAAGGGGTTCCCCGACGACGACCCAGAGCTCGCCATTATTTTCCCGGGAAATGAAACTCCCCTTTTCACGGGCCAAACCGCGAAGAAGGTGTCGAGTTGGAATTTCAAGGCCGAATCATCCATTCTAGAGCCATCTGTAAAGATGCAGCTATAGTAATGAAAATGAGAACTTTTTTTCTTGAAATAATGCTTGAATTTGAGTGTTGCATGTAAGACCCTTTTTGTACCGAGACAGTTGGTGATCCAAGTCGGTTTGCAGAACGTCCATGGTGGAATTGAACCGTACGACGTTATGACTGATTGGATATTGTTTTTATGAAGGCAAAAGGTAATGTAATTTTGCAATTTCTCCAACAGTCAAACAAACGAATGTTTACTGGTTTAATTGCTTTCGGACGTAAGAAATAACGATTTTTAAAAGAAGGATCTAAAGCTGCATTGTAGGATGGATTTTTCGGGTTACCTTTTAACGACGCCACATAATTAAGCTTGAAGTCATTCCTTCTAGTTAGTCATTATGGTTTCTCCTGCTTTGCTGTAGGGGCTATTAACAGGGCGGGTTTGGAATGAGCCTTTTGACACTCAAATACCAGTGTGGGGTACTGTATTCAACGTCCTAATGTATGAAAACCCCAAAAAAAAAAAGAAAAGTCCAATTTTGAGCGGATAAGTGCTCTGTATAATTGAAGCATGATAGTTCGGTCTGCGCCCCATGTAGTATTGCTGAGAGCACGGAGAATATTCAAGGATCTATTGCATTTTGATAATTGTTGAAGATGGGGCTCCCAAGTTAGCTTTTCATCGAAAACCATGCCCAAAACACGAGCAATGAACCAAATCGAGAGATAGAAAACAAAAGTTTGTATTGTTATTATTGGATATTGCTTAACGTCTCCTATTTATGCAACTTGGCTAATCGTGACGAAGGGAGGGACGTAAGGGATGACGCGGGGGGACTAGAGGTGTATAGGGCTGTGCTGGTCAGAACCAGCCACAAGCATATTAGGAAGGCCGAGTTTCCCCCACGTCGTGGTCGTCTCCGTCGGTGTCATCATTCGTCCGAGTTGTCAATGTCGTCACCGTCGGGGAGGTAGTCAAAGGGAAGGGGAAAGTTCCCCGACGACAACCCAGAGCTCGCTATTAGTTTCAGGGAGTAGATCTCCCGTAATCACGGGCCAAACCACGAGAAGGTTGCGAGTTTAAAAAAAAAAGAAGGGGGTTAACTGGATATTGATTGATTGATTGATTGGATATTGCTTAACGTCTCATATTTATGCAACTTGACTAATCGAGACGAAGGGTGGGACGTAAGGGGTGACGCGGGGGGACAAGGGGTGGACAAACCTGTGCTTGTCAGAACCAGCCACAAGCATAGGGTCGCCCCACGTCGTGGTCGTCTTTGTCTGTGTCATCATTAGTCCGTGTTGTCATTGTCGTCGCCGTCGTTGAGGTGGTCAGAGGGAAGGGAACAGTTCCCCGACGACGACCCAGAGCTCGCCATTAGTTTCAGGGAGTGAATAATTCTCCTCTAATCACGGGAAAAAAGTCCGCCCTGACCTAACACCTATAGGACTGTTTCCCGACGCCTACTCGATTCCCGCTTCAAGAACCACGTGACGTTCTCTCACCACGTGCTCCGTGCCAGCTGTCAGCATCCGTTGACACGCCCACTCGAAGTCATCATCACCTGTCAATGTCCCGTTGACACGCCCACTCGATTCCCGCTTCAAGAACCACGTGACTGTGCGCTTTCCCAAAACTTCAAGATCGTGTGTTCGACGAGTTTGTTAAATAACGTGATCTTTTGCATAAAGACTTAGTGTTTGTGCTACTTTTTTTATTTAAAAAAAAAGTTATGAACTATCATAACACCATGTCTCTCTGAAAAGGATTATACACAACAAGGACTATCAAAATCAAAGGATATTAAAACGTTTTGTGAGTACACAACAAAGTTAAATATCATATTTTGGAGGGAGGGGTTATTTGGTTATTTCACAAGGTATTAATTAGATGAGTTATCTTGGCGCCAATAGGTAGGCTTTTGATCTATTCTTGTATTGTTTTTTTGCTCATTAATCGCTACAATATATTGGTAGAAACTCATTTTTTCTCAAATCTTATGATTTGTAGTAAGTATTCCAGACGATCCTATCACTAAGCCTTTAGCTAAAATTTTAAGATTTTGTTATGAAAGCAGTTGAAGCCTGAGAGCAGTTAATGAGAGGAATCCAGAGAGCTGTGAACTTCCTCAAGTAAGTGAAAGTAACTAGATTTGTTTATTTTTATGATGTCTCGTTAATTAATTATATTTTTGTATTTTGTTAAATTTTTTTTATTTATAAATTGAGATTTTTGTGTCTTTTATTGATTGAGCTATTAATTCACTAATCTAAGTATAAAAATCTACACTACTCAACCGGGTAGGAGTAGTGAACTTGATACTCCTTTCCTTTTTCCAACTTCTTTTTCTTCACACCCACCATGTGTGAAAATCCCGCTGCTGCATTTTTTCAGATGCTTTTCCTTTTTTACTTACATTCGCATCTAGGCCTATCCATTTTCCCTCGTGGCTCTCGACGAAGCATTTTGCTCTTATTCCCACTTCTTTTGCTCTGTTCCATTTCTCTTCTATTTTTTCCACCCCAGTCATATCTAAATATTCTTCTTCAATCCTCTTGCATATTTCTTTAATGTCTTTGTTCACACCTAAGCTTAAACCTCTTCATGTGCTTAGCCCACACAAGCCTTTCTTGGCATTATAAAACTGTCTCTTCACCAATACGAGTAAGCCTTGCAGATGCCTGAGCGTGAATGCCTCTTCCTCTCCGGCCCACTCCTCTCTGTTCCCTGCTCATATAACCACCACCTCTATATTTCCATCAGATTTGTACTCTTCTACCTTCTTTTTAAGTTCATTTATCATGATACCTGGGTACACCCTAGCGCTGTACTCCACTTAACACAGAACTTATTTTTCAGTTGTACCCGACACATCTCCAATTAGTAAACCTACAGCTTTTATGTCCTGGTTGAGCTTTCGTGCCGCATATTTGCATACCATCTTCAGTGTCTGATTTTGATTTGCACATGCTGTTTTTGATAGGTTGACTTTTCCCCTATCTTGGTTTGGTCCCGACTTTGACCAACGTCATTGACAAGTAATGCATCTATAGGTCTTGCTTTTGGCCTAGACGTCCACTGTTTGTTCTTGCTTCACCCACCTGATGTTTGTGGCAAGGAGACTTGCTTATGTGGTTGTTCTTTTCTAAAAGCCAATTTGTGACCAACTTCATTGTCTGGCGTTTGCTTTGTCTAAGCCTTTCTTTTGGCCAAACTCTACCCTGTGCTCTCGACCTCTGTTGCTGCCTAGTTCTAGGTCTTCATCATGTGGTATTGATTGTGTGTGTGTTCATTTTTACAGTGCGTCTAAAGAGAAAAGCGAAATCAAACCCAAACCGACAATTTTGGAGAAATCCTTACAAATATCTTCCAGCCTATCGTCGACGCGACGATTCACCCCGAGAGGGATCCGATAATAACGCAATTTCTGAACTCGGTAGTCGCTATGGATTCAGTTGGCGACGAAGGTGGTGAAGAAATTAATCCCTGGGAAGAGGACTTGTGTTGTCCGCAGAAATGGACCCTCGACCTAAATCCGCCACCCTACTGGTACTTTGCGTACCATCAGTACGCAAATCTCTCCGTAATCAACCAGCTGAGAAGGGACAACAATCTAGAAAACAATTAATTTCGTCCCCATTGTGGAGAGACTGGGCCGGAAACACCATCTCTTTACCGGCTTTCTCCTTGCTGAAAGTGTAGCACACGGTGTACTCCTGAAAAATGTAAGTAGCTCCTACTAATAGTCGGCATTCAATATTGGACCTCCCTCATGCACAAAAGGGTTGCGTCGGTAAAGTTGCGGACGCAAATATTGGCATAGATATCGGAATTGTCTCCGGGGATACTGTTTTTATTGATTGATTGATTGATTGATTGATTGATTGATTTATTGATTGATTGAGGTCTTATTAAGGCGGGATAAGGCTAGTGAAGCCTTATCTTATTTTGGCTAAAACCAGCTAGGCCGGTGTTTTTCCTTAACGATGGCAAAAAAGCCCGCTCTCAATAGAGGTGAGCCAATTCTGCCACGACAATAACATTATCCTGTATTGTCTTTATCCTAATGCACCCACATCTTGCAAACTGCGGATGTGGGAATATTTGGGACCAATCAAGCGGGAATGGAGGAAAAGGGGATGGATGCTCATAAACCCAAAGCACCAAAAGGGAAAAGCCTTGACTAAAACCAACTTCGCCAGTGTGCTCAAGCCAATTTGGGAACGGGTGATAACCCCCACCATTGTGAAGCTGCGTTCCGGAAATGCGATCTCTCCCCCTTCGATTCCGAGGGAACCGGATTTTAGTAAGTGTGGTGGCAGACTATCTAGAAGACGGTGCTGCTGTGCCAATGAGGCTGTGCCGCGACGAGACTGTGCCTACAGATGCGCCCGATAATTTCCCCGTTTCAACATCTAGAGGAGTGGCTCTCTCCTATCAACCTGGAGGAGTTCTGTGAACATATCAGGAGTGGCCGTATCCTCTTCGAGGGACTCGTGACCATTCCTTGAAGTATTACTACTGGTACTCGCTTCAGGATACTACTAAACGGAAGGAAAAAACACTGCCGCCCTGCGGAAAACCCGCCATAGAAGTGGATGAGCCGGACCACATCCAAGCACCAACTCTATCCCGGCACACCAGTCGCAGCGAGGACCAGGAACACTTCGTTAATGCGCTGATCGAGGAGGATGCTTTCGAGGGGCGACGAGCGATGTTCTGTTTGATGACGATGTGACATCCTGATCAATACCTACCAGCAGCATTAATTAATTAATTAATTAGCGACATTAATATTATCGAGGGGCCTGAAGTTGCCACTTGCCCGGTGTCTTAATTCTTTTGAGAAGTTTCGAAGAAGAAGCCTGCGGCAGAAAGAAGATCTCCACGAGTATGCCGAAAAATGGTCAACGCGGTCTCGTCCACAGCATACCCGGAATCCCGGTGCTTCCGAAGTAGCCCCTAAAGGGGTCGAGGAATCGGAAGTGCAAGGATGACGATTGGGTGTGTTCATACTGCGACAAGACTTTCTACTCGTCGAACAAGAGGGGTGTTAATTGGATTTCCTGTGACTCGTGGCAACAGCTCGTCGCACGTGCTGTGCAGGTCGGTGATACACAGAGTACGACTCAACCGGTGTGACAGTGCCTGCCTCTTTCTCTTTCCCCTTTTACTGTGAGGTATGTCAGCAGTCAAAATGAACTTTTGAAACCGTCGTCAGTGATCTCTCGCCATACCGTTACAAGCACTTACGTACTGACACGGTTATACTTGATTAGATATTGCTTTAACGTCTCATATTAATGCAACTTGGCAAATCGAGACGAAGGGAGGGACGTAAGGGATGACGCGGAACCGAACAAGGCGGTTTAGACCATGTTCACAAACTTCTGGGAAGGCCAGCTTAATAATTTGGTTTCATGGTTTGTAAACAAAATTTAATGTGATTTTTCTTTTTACATGTGTAAGCTATTGAAAGTACCCCGAGGATAAATTATCCAAAGTTTTTTTTTTTAATCTATCTTACTAGTGATTTTTTAAATTCTTAGTATTGACATTTAACATTTTCTTTAATATTTAATAACAGAAGAAATTACAACAACAATATGGACAGCTGATGTCAAATAAGTTGGATACTAGAAAGAAAGATCAAAGAAAGTGGATACTGGACATAATGAAGGAATAAGAGGAAAATAAGTATTGCTGGATTTGATTGGATATTGCTTTACGTCTCATATTTATGCAACTTGGCTAATCGAGACGAAGGGAGGGACGTTAGGGATGACGCGGGGGGACAAGGGGTGGACAGGCCTGTGCTGGTCAGAACCAGCCACAAGTTATGGGGAGGGCAGGGTTTCCCCCACGTCGTAGTCGTCTCCGTCTGTGTCATCATCCGTCCGTGTTGTCTTTGTCGTCGCCGTCGGGATGGTAGTCAAAGGGAAGGGGTTCCCCGAAGAAACTACAGAGATTGATAATACAAAAGTGTATGTGGCGGCTAATTTATATTTTTTTAATTTTCATCTTTGGATTTTATACAAAGTTTACTAAGTTACCCAAGCCTCCTTGGCAGTCAATTTTGATATTTTAAATTTACTTACTTGTATTGGATATGAAGTTTATGAATTGACTTATATGTACATCTGGGTATGTTTACTGTTTTTATCTGTATTCTTGGTCAAGCTTTTCCAAGTCGAAAAGATTTTCGTGTTGTCATTGTCGTCGCCGTCGGGGAGGTAGTCAAAGGGAAGGGGAAAGTTCCCCGACGACGACTTAGAGCTCGCCATTTGTTTCAAAGAGAAGAACACCCCCCATATTTATGCAACTAGGCTAATCGAGACGAAGGGAGGGACGTAAGGGATGACGCGGGGGGACTAGGGGTGGACAGGCCTGTGCTGGTCAGAACCAGCCACAAGCGTATGGGGAGGGCAGGGGTTCCCCACGTCGTGGTCGTCTCCGTCTGGGTCATCATCCGTCCGTGTTGTCATTGTCGTCGCTGTCGGGAAGGTTGTCAAAGGGAAGGGGACAGTTCCCCGAAGACGACCCAGAGCTCGCCATTAGTTTCAGGGAGACAAACTCCCCTAATCACGGGCCAAACCACGAGAAGGTTGCGAGTTGGAATTTGATGGCCCAAGTATCAGATGACATCTGACAAAAAGGACATAATGAACATGTTTTAGGCTAAAGGATGTTCATTCATTTTCACGATGAGTCGTGTAATAGAAGGAAGATTCGTGTATGCCTACAATGATCAGACTATGCTGGATATGGCATATGTCCATTACGCAGTTATCGTCACGCGAGACTATTTCGATGACCTTTGTTATGAAATGCTGTATTATAAGGAAATAATCGACCAGAGGTTTTGTAATGTAATGTAATATTATGTAATGTAATGCTATGTAATGTGTTTACTGACAAAAATGAGATTTCGCTCTTTACAGTAGAAATTTATAAAATAACTTAAATATTAATATATTATATTGGGAGCACAGCTGCTCCTGTTATACTAGAGGAGCAAAAGTAAGGACATACATACAAAGGAAGATTACTCGAAAAATCATATTTTTGCAACTTGGCTTATCGAGACGAAGGGAGGGACGTAAGGGATGACGCGGAGGTCAAGGGGTGGACAGGCCTGTGCTGGTCAGAACCAGCCACAAGCGTATGGGGAGGGCAGGGGTTCACCCACGTCGTGGTCGTCTCCGTCTGCGTCATCATCCGTCCGTGTTGTCATTGTCGTCGCCGTCGGGGAGGTAGTCCAAAGGGAGGGGGAAAGTTCCCCGACGGCGACCCACCAACTTAAAAAATTAAAGAGCTAAATCTTAGTTAACTAACAAAATGATTGAATGATTGGATATTGCTTAACGTCGAGCTTAACGCGTTGGACTTTGAAGGCCCCCCCCCTCGTCGTGGTCGTCTCATTATTATTGGATATTGCTTTACATCTCATATTTATGCAACTTGGATAATCGAGACGAAGGGAGGGACGTAAGGGATGACGCGGGGGGACTAGGGGTGGACAGGCCTGTGCTGGTCAGAACCAGCAGTCTGTGTCATCAACCGTCCGTGATGTCATTGTCGTCGCCTTCGGGGAGGTGGTCAAAGGGAAGCGGTTCCCCGACGACAACCCAGGGGGGTGCGACTCGACGCCAATTCCGCGTGGTTTGGTTGATTTCCGTGCTGTATTGAGACAATCGGCAGACTTGACGAACCTTTCGATTCCGTCTGCTACTTAGCTGTCGGAAACACTTCCGACGGTTGAAAATTTATAAACAACTAAAATACTCCATTTTTATTTCGATAACATAGCATCATATTTTGTTCAAATACCGGAATATTCCTTGATTTGTTGGTCCACAGTACACTAATTTGAAACTTTATAGGCCTAAGTTGTTTATTGTTGCACAATATTTTGTTTTCATTATTATTTAGTTGTAACGTAATAATTGGATGAGCAAAGCGAAGACTTCAATTTCACTGACCCCCCAAAAAATTTAGCTCCAATGTTTTATTGTTTTTTTAGTTTTTTTTTGTTTTTTTTTTGTTTGTATTTTTGTCTGTTTGTTAGCAGGATTCCGGGCAAACGGCATTAGCGATCTTGATGAAAATTGTAGAGGACCTACTTAGAAGTGTATTGTTTTTGGGTACAATCGAAGAAATATTTCTCATGAATATCGTACTTTTACGATTTTTTTCAATTTTTAGTGCGATATTTTCGTGTTATTTGGGCCGATTCTGACCAAACGGGTGGGGCTACAACCTTCATATTATACATGGACATTAAGGTTATGGTCATGTAGTACCTTTTGAAAGAAAAAGTTGGAAAAATTAGCCAGAATCCATAGAAATAAAGCTTTTAATATAAGTTTTTTACGGTTTAGTGCGATATTTTCGTGCCATTTGGGCCGATTATGACCAAACGGGTGGGTCTACAACGTTCATATTATACATGGACATTAAGGTTACGGTGATGTAGTACCCTTTGAATGAAAAAGTTGAAAAAGTTTGCCAGAATCCATAGAAATAAAGCTTTTAATATAAGTTTTTGCACGGTAAATAATAACATTTGACAAGTAGGCCCTAACAATAGAAACTTGACAACAATCACCTACAATGCTTAGGTAGCAAAGCAAAACACTTACAAAAGTAAAGATATCCCACGCAAACTAAATACTTAAAAAAAAGCTCATCCATCAACGCGGCGGGACTTTAGCGTTTTCCTAGTTAACAATCATACCTCAAAGTTGACGTTGTTGGCGTTCACAAGATTAAAAGACAAGACAGGGCTGCATATAGAAACCCACTGCCTTATAAATATGCAGCTTGCTGGTTTCTTCTACATATAAGCATGGCGGTGAACACTAAAGATTTTATAACGAAGCTTCCGATTGGCTTAACAATGGTAAAATCCTTGTCACAGCTGCAAGTTACGGAATGATTCAGACAATCGGAAACGAAACTCGAGTCTACCAAATGTCGGAAATGTTTCTTTATGGACGGAATCAGATTAATCAAAACCACGTGGAAGTCGAGTCCAGTCGAGTCTCACCCCCCAGGATTGGATTGGATATTGCTTTACGTCTCATATTTATGCACTTGGCTAATCGAGACGAAGAAAAGGACGTAATGGTTGACGCGGGGGGACAAGGGGTGGACAGGCCTGTGCTTGTCAGAACCAGCCACAAGTGTATGGGGATGGCAGGAGTTCCCCCACGTCATGGTCGTCTCCATCTCTGTCATCATCCGTCCGTGTTGTCATTGTCATCGCCGTCGGGGAGGTAGTCAAAGGGAAGGGAAAATATCCCGACAACCTGCTGAAGTGAACAAACACTAAATACAACGATGCGAGGAAACAACAGCAAAGACTTCCTAATACAACACATTTCACAGTACCAGAAGTGTACTCATTACAATGTGAACGCTGAACAAGAACAGACTGAAGAGCGAAGACAAAACATGTCCGCCTCAAACAAGAACAACAACAGACTGGGTGGCGAGGAGGTGGGTGTGGTCGCTACATGATGCGCGCGCCCCTCCTTTGTTGTCTGAGCATTGAAAAGATGGCTCGTGTACGATACAGAACGTTCAAAAACATCGATAGCTTAAGACAAACTCATGTTTATGGATAGTTGTAAAACTTGTCTGAAAATTTAACCGATGGTGAATTTTGCTTTGTTCCCTCAGTCTAGCTGACGACATGATAGCAATATCATACATCTTAACATACTTCCGCAAAACAAACGTTCCATTGGACAAAACTAAATTTTGTCAGGAGTCAGGACGAGATAGAAATGAAACTGATTACAACAGGGCATGAGCTGTTTAACTTCAAGAAAGAGGAGTGAGGCGCTTAGGACCAAAACGCAATAAGTCCATCACGTTTTATTCTGAGTGAATTGCGAAAAACCTACAGTTGATGACGACGATGACGTTGTGAGAATCAAGGGCGCTTCAACCGGTTCGGTCAAATTGCGCCGCTTGTGGTATTGAACTTTATTGAAATGAGTTAATGGTATATTTGATGATAATTCTGTGTTATTAGTGTTAAAGGATAGTTCTTATTTTGAAAAAGGCATAAAATGATTGTTTTAATAACTAAGGAATGTATATTTTGCTAATATAACATTCTTTTTAAAAGCACAGAGCCTTGATGACAACTGAAAATTTATTTATAATTATTTTCATGATTGGGTGATTGATTGGATATTGCTTAACGTCTTAAATTTAAGCAACTTGGCTAATCGAGACGAAGGGAGGGTTGTTAGGATTGGATATTGATTGGATATTGCATTACGTCTCATATTTATGCAACTTGGGTAATCGAGACGAATGGATGACGCGGGGAGACAAGGGGTGGACAGGAGTGTGCTGGTCGGAACCAGCCACAAGCGTATGGGGAGGGCAGGGGTTCCCCCACGTCGTGGTCTTCTCCGCCTGTGTCATCATCCGTCCATGTTGTCATTGTCGTCGCCATCGGGGAGGTAGTCAAAGGGAAGGGGAGAGTTCCCCGACGACGACCCAGATGATGTGCCACTCAAATTATATAAGTAAGAACTTTAAGCCGATACACCTAATTATACTGCAGAGTCAGTTGAAGATTTTAAAATTAAGTTGAGACTTCTATGTCGAAGGGTATAGAAATAATGAATTTTCTAGTCATTGATGGATTTAGGGGTAGTTTTAGGGGGTTTGGGGGTTAAAATATTAAAAATCTTCAAAATAATCTGGTACACTTTCCTTTACTTTGGTTGTTTTTCACCTATCCTCAAAGTATGATGAAGATTGCATTATAGGCATAGAAGTTTTGATTTTCAGTGGTGTCCCTTCTTAACACGATTCCGGCTTACATGACACGAAACCTGACATGAATCAAGATTTTTGATTGGATATTGCTTAACGTCTCATATTTATACAACTTGGCTAATCGAGACGAAGGGAGGGACGTAAGGGATGACGCGGGGGGACAAGAGGTGGACAGGCCTGTGCTGGTCAGAACCAGCCACATGCATATGGGGAGGGCAGGGGTTCCCCCACGTCGTGGTCGTCTCCGTCTGTGTCATCATCCGTCCGTGTTGTCTTTTTCGTCGCCGTTGGGGAGGTAGTCAAAGGGAAGGGGTTCCCCGACGACGACCCAGAGCTCGCCATTAGTTTCAGGGAGTGAAACTCCCCTATTCACGGGCCAAGCCGCGAGAAGGTGTCGAGTTGGAATTTTTTTTGGGGAGGGCAGGGGTTCCCCCACGTCGTGGTCGTCTTTGTCTGTGTCATCATCCGTCCGTGTTGTCATTATCGTCGCCGTCGTGGAGATAGTCAAAGGGAAGGGGAAAGAACCCGACGACGACCTTGAGCTCGCCATTAGTTTAAGGGAGAAAAACTCCCCTAATCACAGGCCAAACTACGAGAAGGTTGCGAGTTGGAATTTGATGTCCCCTGCATATTTATATGCATATATTTATGCAACTTGGCTAATCGAGACGAAGGGAGGGACGTAAGGGATCACGCGGGGGGACAAGGGGTGGACAGGCTTGTGCTGGTCAGAACCAGCCACAAGCATATGGGGAGGGCAAGGGTTCCCCCACGTCGTGGTCGTCTCCGTCTGTGTCATCATCCGTCCGTGTTGTCATTGTCGTCGCCGTCGGGGAGGTAGTGAAAGGGAAGGGGAAAGTTCCGCGATGACGACCCAGAGCTCGCCATTAGTTTCAGGGACAAAATCTCCCATAATCACGGGCCAAACCACGAGAAGGTTGCGAGTTGGAATTTGATCTTGATTGATCCCCTAACTTATATTATCTTCCGTATTTTTTTTTCTGCATTGTTGTTTCTGGTGGACAACCATGTACATGGTGCCGCAGTACTAATGGCAGGACAAATGTGCAAATTTGCTAAGGATAAATTAGAACACCATTCAGGAGATCTATTAAAAAAATCGCTTACTCTAAAGGATGCCTTCGGTGACATAACCCCGAATAAGATTACCTTGAATTCAAAAGGATGCAAGGCCGTGAGTTAAATACCCTTTATTCTTGTTGTCATTATACAACAGTTAGTGGATGGGACACGACGTGAGAAACTAGGGCGCTTCAACCGGTTAGGTCATATTGCGCCGCTTGTGATAATGAAAGTTGATGAGATGAGTTAATGGTGTGTTTGATGATAAGATTGTTTTATATATAATAATATAACGAGTTGATGGCAGTGCGCAATTCCCAAAACGTAAAAGGCAGATTGTAAATTTCAGTATTGTCGGAAACAAATGTAAGCCGTTGTTGTTCGCTTCTTCGTTTCCGTTGAAGAAAGTCTGCATCATAGCGAGCGTTGCTGCTTACCGAAGCAAAGTGACTGGCAATCACCGACACTACGTCATGCGGTGAAGTAACAAGCGCCCCATTGTCCAGGATGGCCGGAATAGAAGACATTGGGCGTCCGCAAATAGACTTAATCTTCTTCCACACTGTGCTGGAATTTGTACTATGGGTAATAGTGGAGACGTAGTCCCTCCACGAATTCTTCTTACTCTGTTTAATGATATAACGGGCCTTGGCCTTCAGGCGTTTGAAGGCTATCAAGTTCTCAGTATTAGTATTAGTATTAGTAGTTTTAGGGCGCTTCAACGGCAAAGATTATTCGCGCCTCCAAGATATTTAGTTAACTATGTATGAATGTAAAATACGGTTAATAAGGTTAAATGTGTTTTTCATATCATTGTCATGAAAAGAATTGCCAAGGTCGATATATTTGTAGACAACCAAATCGGGAAAAGATATACATGCTAAAGTTGTCATATGTAGAAAATGCCAAATTACCAAAACATAATCATAATCATAATCAGGAAACCGTTGCCAACGTCGTCATGATGAATAGCAAGTCAACATGCTTCGTGGATTTTTTTTTTATTTTTATATGAACTGTCATAGTTTGTCGATCAGATTGCTAAGGTTTAGAAATCTGATTAGTTTTTCACTGTTTTCATAAGACAAAAGTTCTTTATATGATAGATTTAAATTTAATTGGAGTCTCAAACCATCATACTAAAGAGCAGTCAGTCAACAAATGATGAACGGATAGCAACACATCACACGTGTCGCAAATCGGAGCAATCTTATCTCTGGTAAAAAGATAGGCATGGGTGAGGTGGGTGTGCCCTATTCGTACTCGCGCCAATACAACCTCCTCACGACGAGAAAGTATGGAAGAAGGGGGTCGTACTTTCAGTGAAAGACAGGGCATCACACGACGCAGTTTATTATTCTGCAAAGCATTCCAACAATCCTGACCTAGTTTCAACATATGGTTCTTGAACCCACTGTGGACATCAGGAACAGGTACGAGGTCAAAATCAGTTGATGCTTTTTGCGTTGCAGCCTTGGCTGCCAAGTCAGCCTCCTCGTTGCCAGAGATACCTACATGACCAGGGACCCAGCAGAACAAGATTTTGTAGCCTCTCGCATGAAGTTTCTCCATGAAGAACTGAATATCAATTACTTAATGGTGAGTAGAGAACATGACGTGGAGTGCCTGAAGTGCACTTAAACTAACTGAACATACCATATAGCTTCCGCATCTTTGTTTCATAATATATCTCAAAGCTTCTCGTATGGTATACATTTCAGCAGTGTCATGTCATGAAGTCTGAAACCAACACTACTGCCGCCACAATAGTAAGCGCAACCAACCTTCGAGCCAGTTTTAGATCCATCAGTGAAAATGAATTTAAAGGTATGGTATTCGTGACAAATAGCTTGAAAACTAGTTTTGAAAATTACATCTGATGTTGTGGACTTATTATATCGGCAAAGGTCGAAACAAATTTCAGGTTCCGGAAGTAGCCATGGAGGGTTTCGGCTCAAAACGAAACTCAATAGATTGGGTACATCAAAATTTAAAATTCAAAAAAGATGTCTACAACGTAATCCGACAGGAAGGGTCGCCAAAGGTTTGGTATCGAAGTGACGGACAAATCTCTCATCAAAAAGAGCGTCATGAGATGGGTGGTTACGCAGAAGTAGGGTATGAATTGAATTGTCTGTAAGCTTTTTTCCGGGCTTTTATTGCGTCTGCGCATTCTTCGTTCCACAATGGTACAGGTTGGTGACACTGTTTACCGGCAGTCAATGGTATGGCAACGGATGCTGCATCGAGTTGCTGCATAATTTGAAATGATGATGATTAATAACAATTTAATGGACGCAATCATGTTTCAAAATTCTCTTACGCCGAAACATAACCCAACAGTTAGTGAAAAGAAAGCAGATACCATCAGCAAAGGCCATGCTGCGGTGTCGGAGCTACGGCTGAGGAAGTGATTTAAACGCTTGGAGACCTGTATGATCGAAGTCGGTCACCGGGAGGTTTCTTATGATCCCAGCCACAATAACAATGCGGACGTGTCGGGCTTCCTTGTTTTTGATAATTGTGGAAATTATTTTTGTGTCGCAAAAGGCCAACTCTTCAAGGTAGCCCTTTCAAAGGAAAAGATTGGATTAGATAATGCTTAACGTCTCATATTTATGCAACTTGGCTAATCGAGACGAAGGGAGGGACGTAAGGGATGACGCTGGGGGACACCCCACGTCGTGGTCGTCTCCGTCTTGTGTCATCATCCGTCCGTGTTGTCATTGTCGTCGCCGTCGGGGAAGTAGTCAAAGGGAAGGGGTTCCCCGACGACGACCCAGAGCTCGCCATTAGTTTCAGGGAGTGAGACTCCCCTATTCACGGGCCAAACCACGAGAAGGTTGCAAGTTGGAATTTGAAGGCCCTTAGTTTATAAAGGTAAATACAATTATTTATATGAATTATGATATTGGTAGCAAAAGAAAAATTATTAAATCGAACGAGAAAAAAGATGAGTTTGGTATAAATTAAAAAGAAATCATTTGGATAAGTAATTTAGAAAAATTTTTCGCCATTATCATAATATGATTTAAGTCAACAAAGTGATACCTATCAGTACACGATCATGATGTACTGTTAGCCTTAACTGCTTCAGGAAAAAAATGTATGCAACAAATTCTGGTATTGTTTAGACTAAAAAAGAGTCAGTTATTCCAAGTAAGATAAACACCAATCTTACTAGCAGCCTACTGATGCCTTGCTGAGAAACCTTCACCTGTCAAGGCCAGTGAGATAATAACAGCGTTCAAGATAACGCAACAAGCAGGCATGTATACATGTTAACAACTCCACAGACGTTCTTAAACCATTTTAACACCATCTTGGGTGTTACAATTTAACATTTAACATCAATATACGTTACGCATTTTGAAAGCGCATCTTTTACTTCCCGTCGCAAATAAGTTAAAGTTCAAATGCTGTATCGGAATCAAATTAATCAACACACCGGGTTCACAAAACTACTGGTTTATGCAAGTGACTGTAGAGAATAAAAAGAGATAAGTATTAAGTAGAACTGTGGCTTAGTTGGTTGTGATAAAGATCAAATTAAAATGAGATAGAGACACTAGATTCTTAATGGGTGTACAAGTAGCATGGGGGAGATGTAGAAGTAGGACCGATACCACCACATAATTAACTGATACTGGGCCGTATGTATCATGTGATGCACTTACGATAACCGAGACAATGGGCTTTGAAAGTTGATAAACGAATGACGAAGCAAACCTAGGGGAATGTGGTATGAACCTACACAACTAGGAAAGCTTAAGCTGGACAGATCCAGCCTAGGGCGACTGAAAACTGCAGATGCGAGGATACCATGACAGGCCAATCCACGCTAAGGCCGAGAGTTGGTTTTAGCTATCCAGACTGATTATACCCGAGTTTAAAGACGAAACAACAAAACTGTTTGTTTCAACAACTGCCCAAGGGACTTAATAATGCAACACCCAGCACAGGAACCAGGCACCCTTGTCGCAAGTAACTGATCTTGTCCCACACCGAACAGAACACAACACTGGCCAACTTCACCAGCACAGGCTGTACGGACGGAGCTGACTGAGTACAACACTGATACGGACGCTTCCCCGTCAAAAAAAAGCAAAAAAAAAAGCGCAAACATAATCTTTTAGTATCGACAGAAAAGACCATCTCGTCAACAAACACAATTACTTGTTTAATCATGTGTCAATTCGGATTCAGGGCAAGGCAAACGTTTGGTCACAATGCGCCACTGTGCAGAGGAAGGTTCCGTGTTTGTCAGAACCAACCACGGGTAAGAGGAGAAAGTGCGAGTTCTCATGTGTCAAAGATTGAAGAACCAAGATTAGCCCAAACAACACATTCCTGAACAGAAACAAACTTAATGTGCAGTAGAGTTAGTTAGTTAGTAAATGTTGTTTTAGGGCACTCAACAGTAGAGTTATCAGTGCCCATGTTAATTGTATTAAAATCTTCCAAATTTTCTTTTTCCATAATTATGGATTACCACCATGTTTTTTTCTTTCCAATGGGAGGAAAGTAAGTTTGATTGGATTGGATATTGCTTAACGTCTCATATTTTTGCAACTTGGCTAATCGAGACGAAAGGAGGGACGTAAGGGATGACGCGGGGGGACAAGGGGTGGACAGGCCTGTGCTGGTCAGAACCAGCCACAAGCATATGGGATATGGCAAGGGTTCCCCCACGTCGTGGTAGTCTCCGTCTGTGTCGTCATCCGTCCGTGTTGTCTTTGTCGTCGCCGTCGGGGAGGTAGTCAAAGGGAAGGGGTTCCCCGACGACGACCCAGAGCTCGCCATTTGTTTCAGGGAGTGAAACTCCCCTATTCACAAGCCAAATTGATTGGATATTGCTTTACGTCTCATATATATGCAACTTGGCTAATCGAGACGAAGGGAGGGACGTAAGGGATGACGTGGGGGGACAAGGGGTGGACAGGCCTGTGCTGGTCAGAACCAGCCACAAGCATATGGGGAGGGCTGGGGTTCCCCCACGTCGTGGTCGTCTCCGTCGCGAGAAGGTGTCGAGTTGGAATTTGAAAGGGACGACGAGGGGGGTTAATGTGAAGGAGTGAGGATGTTGGATAGGATGGGTTAAACTGGGTGGGAACGGAGGAGTGCTCGTTGCAGAGAGGGCCGGCAAGTATGGAGACGAAAAAAGTGAAAGAAGAAAATAAATATGAGTAAGGCTGTGTGAATGAAGAAAGGTGTGATAAAAAGTTGCCCGAGAGCTCTCTCTGCAACACGCACCCCAACCGGCCAGAGCTCGCCCTTAGTTTTGGGGAATACACTTCTCCCCTACTCACAGGCCAAACCACGGGAAGGTAGCGAGTTGGACTTTGAAGGCCCAATGTGCAGTAGAGAATAAACAAGAACAGACCGAAGAGCGTAGACAAAACACGTCCACCTCGGACAAGAACAACAGACTGACTGACTCCTAGTGACTGCCGCCGCGGCAGTGGCTGTCTGCGTGCACACGATGCGCGCGCCGATCCTTTGTTGTCTGGAGTTCAATGCAGACGACACGTGTACGCTACTGACCGTTGAAAATACATTGATTGTCGAAAATAGCACATTAAGCTCATTGTTTAGCACGAGTTTAGTTTTGCCTATAAACTGTTTCAAATAATTTAATAAAGAGAAATTGTTAGTAAACAATTATAATACCTAGTAAAATGATCTTACGACTGATGCTACAACTGTTTCTATTATATATTTTTTTAGTTTATTTATAGATATAATATATAACTTTGACCCCATTTTCAAAAGTTTACTCAATATTAACGAAAGTCTGTCGTGTGATGACTCGTTTTGTCTCAAATTATCCTAATAATATACAAATTAGGACGAAAATTAGATTTTGTCATACCTTTGGTACATTTTCACTGAATGGACTTAGATGCTATTTTCACAAATTTACTCAATATTAACGAAAGTGTATCTTGAGATCACTCGTTAAGTTCAAAATTATACTAATATTACGAATAAGGACGAAAATAAGATTTTAACACCTTGGGTACATTTTCTTACAAAGTCTTTGACCCAATTTCTAAGAATAAGCGTCAAATAGCCTATTTAGAAACATAGCCTAATAAATTGGTGGTTTTGTAGTCGAGTGTCAACACACCTATATTCGATCAAAAAATACATTTATGATGTTTGAATAATGCACTGTGAATACTGGCCGCGTTGCGTATTCTATTTAATACAGTCACGTTGATAGATGAGCTTTTTTCATCAATCGATCCTCCCGTCTGTATGGTTTTCATAACGACTGTTTTCTTATTAATATAATTATCTTGTGAAAGAATTAGCAACACAAATTAATATATGGCAATATTAATCAGCAACTCTTACAAATTTACCCCGCCTGCGCCCGGGGTAGAATTTGGCCCGGCGTATTAGCGTAGCTCTGCTGATCATACAAGACAAAAAAAAGCAGGGTCCTTCTCGCTAACATTGGCTGGTATGTGAGGGTCGTCGACGGGGACCCCATTGACTGCGGCTCGATTTGTCCTATCGCCGCCCTGCGTTTGACTGTATTCGCTGTGCAAATACGTTTGTGCCTGTGGGAGGGAGGTGGGGGTGGGGGGAGGCGAGCTGATTTCAAGAGTTATGCTTGCGTGTGGTTTAATCTAACTCATGGTCTTATGCGAATTATTGAAAAGCTTTAAAGATTTTGGGCATTTTGGTTGATATTTGAACCGTTTTTAGGTATTTTTTCGATAACGGAATGACGACCCCATGGTAACGGAACTACACCAGCGAATGTTATACTTAAATTATGCTTGCATATGGTTAAATCTTACTCTTAATGATGGTCTTATAATATCAAGGGTGATTACTAAACAAGGGAGTCTACTTTACCTACATTTTACACTGTTTCAAAGCAATAGTGAAATAATAATAACTTTTTTTTTAAATAACTTTTTTGATTAAGCTCTTCTTTATTTTCAAAGTGCATGGCTATGTTCCCAATGCGTGAAGAATACTTATGTTGCACTAATTCGTATTATTTGAATAATTTGGGACCAAACTAGAGGTCACACGATACACTTTCGTTGATATTGAGTCAACTTGTGAAAATGGGATCAAAGTCTATTGAGTGATAATGTACCCAAAGCATGACAAATCTTATTTTCGTCCTAATTCGTAAAATTAGGATAATTTTGAACTTAACGAGTGATCTCAAGATACACTTTCGTTCATATTGAGTAAATTTGTGAAAATAGCATCAAAGTCCATTCATTGAAAATGTACCAAAGGTATGACAAAATCTAATTTTCGTCCTAATTTGTATATTATTAGGATAATTTGAGACAAAACGAGTCATCACACGACAGACTTTCGTTAATATTGAGTAAACTTTTGAAAATGGGGTCAAAGTCCATTGAGTGAAACTGTACCTAAGGTGTTAAAAAACTTTTTTATCCTTGTTCTTATTATAAGCATAATTTTGAACAAAACGAGTGGTCACACGATATACTTTCGTAAAAATTGAGTGAATTTGTTAAAATGGGATCAAAGTCCATTGAGAAAAAAATGTACCCAAAGAATCACAAAATCGTGTTTTAGTCCTAATTCGTAATAGTAGGAAAAATTGTGACAAAAAGAGTGGTCGCACGATACACTTTCGTAATATTAAGGAAATTTATAAAAATGGGAAAAGGGCGCATAATCTGATCAGATTTACATATATGGTGAAATTTTAATTTTTAATTTTAAAGTTTAGACCTTAATCTACAATACACATTAATATGGCATTCTAAATATAATATTTGAATACAGATTTCTTTATTTTAGTTTTATCAACCCCTTTTAGTACACCCCCCCCCCCCTTCTCCTATAAGCAAGCAACTTTTTTGAGGGCTCCTAGAACCAATTTTTTAAAGTCATTCTTCTGAGTGTTTTAGACAAAATTCACGGCCCTATCACTTAACCCGTGACTGGTAGGCTAATCCTCCCAGCACAGTGGGTAAATTTGTGAAAAAAAGACAAAGGGTGCAAAATCTGGTTAGATATACATATATGGTGATATATATATTTTTTTTATTAAAATTTGGACTTTTATCTACAATATGTAATAATTTTGTAATCTTAGGATCAAATTTAGTTTGATTTTTGAATTTTTATATATTTGAAAAATGCCATTTTTTCACCCCCTTTCACCCCCTTAACTGGATGGACTTTTTCATGGCTCCTCGAGGCAATTTTCTTTTAATATTGTTCTGAGTATACAATCCAAAATTCAGCCCTCTACCACAAAACCCCTAATTGTTCTTGTATTTTCCTTTAATCCGCTTGACTAATACCGCCATCTCAATTTCACCAGAAAAGGCTTATGCCTACCATCTTATAAAAATTAAATCAGTTATGTTGTCAACTGACAATTAAGATAAAAAAAACACAACAACTCAATAAGCTATGACTGACTCTGACTTGTAACAAACATTTTCCAAATGGAAGGGAAATCATTTCTATGAATACTAATGACGTTGTTTTTCCCCCGCGTCTCCCCTTATGACCCACCCCTTGGAAAGAAGTATACATGGTGGTAACTCACGTACTTATAGAAATTGTTTGATCTTGGAGGCGCGAATAATCTAAGCTGATAAAGCGCCCTAACACTAAAAATACTAATATATTATGTTCTTCACAACCATAAAGGCAGCCTCTTTTTAACCGAAGTTTATGCAGATTAGTTTTATGGAGAATGATAGAGGAGTCATTTTAATTCATATAATGATGGTTCTCAAAAACGTGTTCTGCTAGTCTTGAGGAACAAACTTTGTGTTGCGCTACATTAATCTTATGTTCTTTTATCCTGACCTCCAGTGGTCTCTTGGTCTCAACAATGTAAATGTAGCCACATTGACATCGTATCGAATAGACGGCATGCTTAGACGATTGAACATCATTATTTTATTTTTTAAATGTCATTTAACCCGTTGAAGACGACTGAATAGTCGTCGAAATATTGTTTCAAAGTTTTTATTTATTTACAAGTGCAGAGTATAGACTAAATATTTAATTACATTAATGATCATTAGTTATAATTAGAATAATAAACAACACTGAGAAGTTCCTGTTGTTAGTAATTTACTATTAAACTTAATAACAATTTGTTAATGTTTACACAATGCACTACTTATTAACCTGGATATATTACAATATACACATTTTTTTTCAAATACTTTATCGAGCATATTAACTACAAATAAACCTTTTAATGAGTGTCAAAATTCAATAAATTCAGTTTATGCCATTCCGTGCGATTGTGGCAAGACCTATTTTGGAGAATCAAAGAGACCATTAAACATTCGTACGCAAGAACACAAAAATAATGTTAACAAGAAATTATCAGCCATTTCATTGCTAGCTAAACATTATGAAAGTCGAGAACATCATTCTACAAATTGGCATGAAACCAAGATTATTTTAAAAGAGGAAGATATGTTAAAGAGGAAAATCAAAGAAGCCGCTGTAATAAATAATAATTTAAATTCCATCAGTCAACCAAGCTATGATTTACCAGTGCTGTGGAATAAAATATTAAAATAAAGAAGTTGCTATGGCTGTAGACAGAAGAATTACTATAACAAGAACCTGAAGAAAAAGCTGGAGTAGCTTTGAAATATTGTTCAAATATAAAAAATAAAATATATCCTGTGTCAAGTTTTAAAAATGTGTTTATTGTAATTTGTTAATGGTTATGAATAATATAACTTGCAGCTTCAGAACGAACAAATGTAAATCATAGGATATTACAAATATTATTAATCTTCTGCACAGTGTTTTATTAGGCCCGCATACTGTATGACGATTCTACAGACGAGAAGCGTGACACATGCTGCAGATATTAAGTCATGTATCACTTAGTCATGTATGTGTTTATATTATAACAATGCTGAAATTACACGTTTCAATTCTATTACCAGTTGATTTCGAATTCTTATTTGTCTATCATTTTAAATTTTATTATTGATTGTGTTAACCGAAGCATTAGTAACAAAATATACATGACAATTATTGAAATTGACGATTTTGAAAGACGAGAGTAACATAAAGTGTAAATCCCAAAAAAGGTTTTTAAATCATTTCTCCGCTGTCCACATTGAGCTATTTTGTTGCGAACAACAGAGCTCATGGGTCCAATCCTTACAACCGTTTGTCTGCAGGTTAGAGCGGGTTACAGGGAATATTTCAAATCTGTAGAGTAGAATTTGGAAAAACTGCTCGCCATAATCGCACTAGACACTTTGCACATAAAAATTGCTCATTGCTACCTAGTTCAGCACGAATGCAATTCTAACAACGGATTGTGAGGATCCAGCACGAATTCGTAATCAAAATGGAATTGAACGATCACACTCGGATCAGTGTATTCCATAACTCCCAGTAATCGAATTGGAAAAACTTGTACGGGGGAATGGGTTATTTTAATTTTCAACTTACAACCAAGCACCTGAACTCATCCCGGTCCATATCCAAGAGTCATTTATTATCATAATACTGTGACAATTGACCCCATTCATAGAATATAACTCATATTATTCTTTTGATGATGGTGACGTAGTTCATTACTTTCTGGTCGTTTTGTTATCATTATATTAATTAATTTATGACCGAATAAAATAAAAACGAAAAAAAATAGGTGTGCCATCACGTATTGACTAACATTGCCATAATTGCTTATTGCACGTTCTCTACTCAATGCTAAAAGTATGGGTATTAAATTAGACAATATAATTAAAGACTAAACCGCAAAGTTTGAGATAGAAATGGACCATACACTGCATCAATAACAAGGTTTTGAATGAAAGTAGTTAACTTGAATATTCAAGACGAACGGGTTTGAGGGTTTCCACCAAGAAATTATTGAATTCAGTTCACTTGAGTAGAAATGTATACCTATGCATTTTAGAGCGGAATTAAAAATCTAGAGGTCCCATCTCTGACGTACAAACTGTGAATAATGTATCTCATAGTACGTAAAATATCAGCCGTAGCTATTTCTCTGGAATGGATGGCCGAGCCAACATATCTTAAGGGGGGGCATCACCCCGCACCTCCCCCCAATTCGACTAAAAGTATACCAAAATAAAAGATAACGCCGTAACGTAATATTATATAATCACTTACTGGAATGGTGAAATCCAAGCCGGGTTGAAGTCCTTCACTTCGTTATACCAACCATCAACAGCTCCCTCCCAGTTGGGTCCTGAGGGTGTTCCAGTCGAGTAGGACATGTAGACATTCTGTCCGACCTCGTATTGCGAGACCTTCCTACAGCTGTCGTGTCCGAAGCTGCACTGGTCTGCCCATCTCTGAGCTATCGCTGCTATCTCGTCGTTCCACACCTGACAGACAGACATACAGACAGACATACAGCCAGCCAGCCAGCCAGCCAGCAAGCCAGCCAGCCAGACAGGCAGACTGACCTAACTACTGGTACTATCAACTGTTTATATTAGAATCAATCCAGCGTAGATTATCGTTATTATGATTATTATCTTGTTGTATTTTTTTGAGTTTGTTAAAGTAGCAGGAGTATCTAGTTTGTTTTTGCATTCTGAAGATCGATGCGGCTGGGCACTCGCTAGAAGAAATACAGGTGTGGACAAAGTTCTGACAGCTAAAGCATTGCCTCTGACCTTTTGATCCACGGTATCGCTCGATTGTAACTTTGATGTTACATACACGTTCAACCAAGTGTATTGGTTTACGCTTGTATCGAATTCTGTGGTCACAACAAAGGCGGGCACTGGGCGACTTTTGACATTTATGAGGCGATGGGGTGGGTGAATGTCTTTGATTTCCTTTCCTTGAAGGTCTTTAGGATGGCTGCACTGTCTTCAGGAGTAGATATGTCACGGAGATTCGTTTTTTTTAATCTTTGGTCCTCATTTGCATGGAAAGGAAAATTGTCCAGTGGTTGCTTCTTGAAGAAGTTGCAAAATTTGCTTGTAAGAACGAACCTCGTAGAAAACATTATTGGTAGGACTTATTCGATCCATGGTTGGTGGGTTTATAGTTTTTGTTTGTCAGCTGGACAGTGTCAAGGTTATTTCCTGGTGCTTGGGATTCTTTATGACAAGTTATCTTGGGAGAAGTAGTCGTCGTCTTGATATCCATATACTCCAGAGGAGGGATTGTCGACATCAGTGTCAATTTGCTGGAGGGCCAGCCAAACTCGTTAGAAAAATACGGTACTTACTATTAAGATTGGAAATCTACTTTAAACAAGGACATAAAACACTTGTGTTAGCCTTCAATTAACTAGGATAGACAACAAAATTAAGACAGGTCCCTATGATGGACGGGAAGTGGCCCATTAAATCCTCATTTTCAAATGTACACACAAACTATTAATTAATTTGTTCGTGTCACGAAAGTACCCTGATAAGTCATTAGCATGGCAAAATGTTGTCTTTCGCAAAGACAGGCCTAATCGGACGGGTGGTGGTGTTTTAATTGCCATAAAGCCGGAATCGCATCCTGTTCGCGTAGCATGCCTTGAAAACATAGATGCAGAATGTTTATGGGTCGAAATAGCCAACAACGGAAAGAAGTTTCTCTTTGCCTCTATATACCGCTCTCCTTCTTCTCCTAGTGATGCTAACAACGCACTACTGAACATGAACTCTATAAATAGTTTAACTGTTAACAATCTATGTAAGATTCCTTCAATTTCAAATTTTTGTAAACAAGCTGATGTTAAGTTGTTGAGGGGTATGCTGTGTAGTAAGGTGGATGTAGATCCGTTCTTAATATCCACTATCGAAAGACAGCTACTTCGAAATGATAATGGCATTCCCTTTATACCTCCACGGGCTAGAACATCAGCATATCAAAGTGGTTTTTACAATCGATCTGTCTCCTTATGGAATGCACTTCCAAATGCATTGAAACCAGACAGTAGTTTCAATAGAGTTATCAAAGATTATTTTAAGTAGGTTGCAGTTCTGTTTTTGTTCGTTGCGGTATTCTTTAGTTTAGGTTATGCAGTGATTTTATAATATCTATTGATGTTGTATTCTATAATGTATTTCACTTGGTCATTGTATTTTATTATAATTGTATTAGAGGGTGACAGGTACTCGCGTACTATCGGGCAGATTCTCTTTCTGTAATTCTCACATTTATTTTGAATTACATGTAAAATGTTATGTACAAATAAATGCAAATATTAATAAACAAATAAACATTGCAAGGGATGAGTCAATGTGCCGAAACCCTCATCCAATGCGACTGTACACAGCGTCCACAAGACTTACCAACTGTCGCATGTCGGCCGCAGGGGGCTGGGGTCCGGGGGCCCCTTCTTGCACCTTCCCAGAAGCCACTTGCTGCCGATGTCTGTTGTGAGAATCTAAGATT
Source organism: Sweltsa coloradensis (assembly GCA_024449915.1). NCBI lineage: Eukaryota > Metazoa > Arthropoda > Insecta > Plecoptera > Chloroperlidae > Sweltsa > Sweltsa coloradensis. Next base: position 49,704 of record JAMZAV010003263.1, on the reverse strand, counting down.
TGGGCCTTCGCTGCATCGCCCACTTCACCACTGATGTATGGTGAACAGGCTGGGCCTCGACCCTGCAGACAGATAGGGGAACATTCGTCAGACAGTCTTGTATTCATGTTGCCTAACATACAGCAACTATTTAGCGTTAGCTATTAACAAATGCTCGACTTCTGTCCCTGCTGTTGACTGAAAAACATAATGATAAATGATTGTTATTATTATTTTAAATTGGTTCTGTATCTATTTCAACTATAATGAAAATGTTCTGAGTAAAATAATTATATTGCCAGCGATTCTGGATGACTTCAAAAATAATAATGTTACCATTATTCTGTTGTTCTTTTTATAGCAGGCCAAGTTTTTATTAACATTATTAGCCTATTTAAAAAAATACAATAAAATAATAACATTAAACAATTTAAAGCGGGACTTAAAATAAAGTGATTTGTACCGGAACGCGATTCAATGACATTTACTAACAGTTTGACAATGACGCAAAACGTAATATGTCAGTCAATTATTTTTTTAAAAAATTCTATTTTAACTATAAAATAATATAGGTAGTTGTAAAGAAGGTTCAGGCATAATTTATTATTGCCATGTGGCCGAGCCCTCTCTGATTCTCTTCAACAATTTTAAGATCAATACGTGTGGCTTGATTGGTAAAATAAAATAATGATAATAAATACAATATTATGAATATAAGGTTTTTAAGCATAAGCCCGCTTTGAGGACATTATTAGTCAATGATAGCAGTTGTAATAAAAGTATGCCCCGACTGGGGATCGAACCCAGAACTTCTGGCTTAACGCGCCATAGCTCTGCCAATTAAGCTACCGAGACATAAGACACAATTTCATGAAACGGCTATATGTTGTGACTGTGACATCCATGATAATAATCGAACAGAAGACTGCAATGTAGCTGTCATTACTGAAAGAACTTTGGATTTTTCCATGTGTTCTTTCAGTAATGACAGCTACATTGCAGTCTTCTGTTCGATTATTATCATGGATGTCAACAGTCACAACATATAGCAGTTTAATAAAGGTGTGTCTTATGTCTCGGTAGCTCAATTAGCAGAGCTATGGCGCGTTAAGCCAGAGGTTCTGGGTGCGATCCCCATTGGGGCATACTTTTATTACAACTGCTATCATTGACAAATACAATATTATTAAGAGTTTTTCAACATGTGTATCTGGTGTCTGCTACAATGACCGGAATTGAACTTATGATTTTCCAAAACGTCGATAAATCTTAAAATAAGAATGACAACAATTTCCAGCACAAAGACATGTGGTTTAAAAATTAAATCAAAATAATATTTTGAATATAAGGTTTTTAAGCATAAGCCCGCTTTAAGGACATAGTTATTGATAGAAAATCGAATAGTGATTTTATTTTAACTAAGAATTCGTTTATTGGATGAGCGAAGCGATAAGACTTCAAATTCACTGACCCCTCATAAAATCAGCCATGGGTGTTTTTTGTTTGCTTGTTTTTTTCTGTTTGTTTGCTCTCCACCGGGCAAACGGCATATGCGATCTTGATGAAAATTGAAGGGGACCTTTGAAATCTTTGAACTTAGACCTGCCACGTTTTTAGGTACAATCAAAGAAATATTTCTTATAAATATCGTACTTTTACGATTTTTTTCGATTTTAAGCGCGATATTATCGTGACATTTGGGCCGGTTCTGATCAAACGGGTGCGGATACAACATTCATATTTTACATGGACATGAAGGTTATGGTGATGTAGTATCTTTTGAAAGAAAAAGTTGGAAAAGTTAGCCAGAATCTATAGAAATAAAGGTTTAATATAATAATCCTGTCAAATAAGATCTTATATTGACGTTTAGAGGAAATAATTGCGATGTCGCTGAATTTTTTCAGAGACCTTTCTTATATAATACTTATCAACATACTAAAACTCCCCTGCAATTGGAGTGGAGCTTCGGCCGCCATATTGGAAAATGGCGGCCTAAAAGTGCTGGTAATCAAATATCTCCAAATTAGTTGGAGAAAGACAATATATTTAAATTACAAAAATATACCCTATTCAATTCCCTACAAAAAAAGCGTCTTCAATAGTTTTGGTAGGGGCAAAGGTTACGCCACAAAATCGTATATATGTTTCTTATTGGAGTACCAGCTGATTTCCTAATTTTCACTCCAAGCATCAAACAAAGCCCGGTAAATCAGTAAGAAATCGATTTAAATACAAAAGGACTTTTGTACGGTGTTCATGAAAGCTTCCATTAGTATTATAAAAATCAGGTCTGCGAAATCGGATTTTGCATTTACCCGGAATTTGTGTTATTCCATTGTTGGCATTTCCTCAAAAATGCCATATTTGACCGTCCATTATAAAGCACTAAATAGCATTGGAGGAAAAACGCACACTGAAGTGACTTAAATAACGATGAGATAACAACCAAAGTTTTAATCCAATATGTCTGATAATTCTTAATATCCACAAAATCAAAGTGAATTATGTAACAAAAAGAGTGAAAAAACAGCACAAAAACAGTATTTTTACTGTAAATATTAGAAATAAGCAGCCATATTGGATTTAAACTTTGGTTGTTATCGGATCATTATATAAATAATTGCAATGCGCATAGAAATAATGTTTCCTCCAATGCTTTTTAGTGCTCAATAATGGACAGTCAAATATGGCATTTTTGAGGAAATGCCTACAATGAAAAAATAAAACAAATTCCGGGTAAATTCAAAATCCGATTTCGCAGACCTCATTTTTATAACCCTAATGGAAGCGTTCATGAACACCACACAAAAGTCCTTTTGTATTTAAATCGAATACTTACGGATTTACAGGGCATTGTTTGATGCTTGGCGTGAATATTGGGAAATCAGCTGGTACTCCGGACCACAAACACATAAACCACGATTTTGTGACGTAACCCTTACCCCTACCAAAACTTTGAAAGACACCATTTTTGTAGGAAATTGAATGGGGTATATTTTTTATATAATATTTTGTCTATCTCCAACCAATTTGGAGATATTGGCGAGAGTCTTGATTTTCTGGCTGAGAACGGCCATATCTAAAACAAGATGGCCGCCGCTTTCGAATTTTAAACTAGCGTATCTTCGTAAATATTTGACCGATTTCAATTTCAAAGGTACCATTCGAAAGGTAAATGATAGAAATTTAAATAAATGTTTACAAATTTTCACAAATTCCGCTGGAGGAACTTTTTTAATTTATATCTTTGGTACCAACATAACAGCGTCATAGTTTCCTATTACAAGATAACCTCAGTAAATATTTAGGTTTCGTGAAAATTGCAAGTATATAATTTTTTACAACTTAAGTTACCATTCCAACGGTACCTTTGAAATTGGTCTGTCAATTACCTTAGAAAAATATATAACTTACAAAGTTTTTTTTCGGCGGCCATTTTGTTTTTTGCGACGGGTTCCTCATCAAAATTGTTAAAGAACGTTTCATAACGAATCGATTGATACCAGATACATTCTTTAATCAATTATTGTGCCTCGACGAAATGTGTTTCAAACATCAAGATCAAATACTCGATGCATATATTATTCATTTACACATGCCGTCGCTTCAAATACATTATCTCGAGATGTATTTGTCGGAACATAAAATGTAAGGACTCATTGAATACATAAAGAGATATGCTACGGATAAACAAGCCAAACCTATTCAAAAACCGTTTTGGTCATGTAGATATATGCGCCATAAGATCCATAACGATGACGAGTGTGGTAAATAATTTAATTTTTTGTAACATAACCTCAGTAAATATTTAAGTTTCAACAAAATGGTAAATATATAGTTTATTCGTTATTTAATTACCTTTTCAATGGTATACGTGAATTAAAAATCGGGTATATATTTTAAATGATATGCGAGTCAAAAGGTTCATTGGCGGCGGCCATCTTGTTTTTTGCCATGGGAAGGGCTCAGTAAAAAATCTAAATTTTTCCCATCAAAATTGTTAAATCACGGTTCATAACGAATCGATTGATACCCCATACATAGTTGTTTCACCTATTGTGCTCTGAAAAAATCGTTAAAATTACTAAAAATTCAAACCAAACATAACCTCAAAAAAAAACTTTCTGGAAAATTGTTGGTGTATCGTTTGTAGATCTTTTTATTACCTTTTAAACGGTACCTTTACAATTGAAATCAGCAAAATACGTTCAAAGATATTTTAGTTAAATATTCAATGACGGCGGCCATCTTGTTTTTTGCGACGGGTTCCTCATCAAAATTGTTTAAGTTCGGTTCATAACGAATCGATTAATACCAAATATCTAATTGTTTCACCAATTGTGTCTCGACAAAATGTAATGAAACATAAAGATCACACAGTAGTAGCATATATTCATCTACACATGCCATCGCTTCAATTAAATAAACTCGGGCTATAATTGTCAGAAAATTAAATGCATGGATTCATTAAAAACACAAATAAATAATCCACCAAAAATGAAACTATAGAAAATGTAAAACCTTTTTACCTAGTAAATATCGTTCCATAACGAGAAAGTGTAACGTAAACAGTTAAAGTTTTTGTAACAAAACCTCAAACATATTGGATTTTCGTGAAAATTTGTAAACATTTATTTAAATTTCTATCGTTTACCTTTCGAATGGTACCTTTGAAATTGAAATCGGTCAAATATTTACGAAGATACGCTAGTTTAAAATTCGAAAGCGGCGGCCATCTTGTTTGAGATATGGCCGGTCTCAGCCAAAAAATCAAGACTCTCACCATCGAAATTGTTTATCTATGGATCAATACGAATCGATTGATACCACATACATAGCTCTTTCACCTAAGCTGCCACGGAAGCATGTTTTCTTACCCTATGCTCCCCCACTAATTGTTGTTATTAGTTGAGCGAGCGTCTCCACTTGACTCTTATGGCTCGAATGTATGTTGTTTTTTTTTCTGTTACTGCTTCGGTACAGGTCGCACCGTTTCTCTGGTCGACCTGAAATTTTGCACACGTGTACATACCACCTATGCGGGTTGCTGTACAGTTTTTGAACAAAATATGATCGTTGGTTATAAAAAATAAAAAATCTAATAAAAATATAAAAATGTTCCGATCGTTATAAATCTTTGCAGGGTCAATAATTACAACATTCTCTCCTTTTTTACAAATTTTCAGCTAAATCGGTCAAGACCTTTAAGACTAATTGGTAATCATAATTCGAAAAATGATGTTAAAAAATCAAGAAGGCAGTGAAGATTCAACATTGAAAGTTTTTGTCTTCAAGTATTTTGAAGGTATGCCTATGTTGGTATGTAACATTATGGGAATGTCGTACTCGGGTCGTGTTGCACGTACCGGTGCTCGCTCAACAACGCGACGGGACTTTAGCGTTTTCCTAGTAAATAGTAGTTATATTTTTTTCTGAAGTTGTACATTTTATTGACAGTAAGATCTACAGCTCCATAGAAAGCTAGAACATGGTTATATTTTATGAAATACAATACAAATAATAACAAATAATATAAAAGGAGATAGTACCCAGTAAAACGAACGCATGCAGTTAATGACTATCCGTATTATAAGCATATTTGTTACTAAACGATATAAACCCCTTTCTTACCGGATAGATGCACATGGTGTGGTCCGTGCAGAGTTTGCAGTAGTCCTGTGCAGTAACTGTTGCTGCCACGGTGGCCAACAATACAAACACAAATACCATGGAGTTTGACATTCTTACTTATTATTTCCACTCTATTTTGAACAGTGTGTTTAAGAAAATATACAAGTGACCGTGTTCTTCTCTTGTGAAGAACTGATAACGTTCTAGGTAGATTGTCGGGCTTTATTGACAATTCTTTCATCAATCATTTAGACTTTGGGACGAATTGGAGAAGTGTCCTGAAGTGGTTGAATGATTACATCAGTTAGTCACCATAGAATATTGTTATTTATTATCTAACGATGATAAAAGGCTGAAGCAAAATTCATATTCGACTGCTATGTCTGAGCAGATTATAACTTCAGATAAATGTGTCACGATCTAGTGATAAAACAAACACGCCAGTCATTGGCTTTGTGTGAAAATAAATATTGTCATTAGGTCTGATAACAAAATTGAGAAATTGCCAAATAAAGATTACGAGACCTTTAGTTCAGCTTTCATGGTCATTATAACTTATTAGACCAGAAGCTAATTCCTGTAGGAGCGATATTAACGAAATAGGCTCACCCCACTTAACATCTCAAATCTGACTTGACCACGTGTTAGTATGCACCTTATGAAACAGCCCCAGGTAGTATGTCACTTCGAATTGTGGTATACGTTTTTTTTAGAGGCCATTTTGTTTTTGAATGTGCAATCATTAAAATTCTTACTCTCTACTGTCTTTAAATTTACATAACTCGGGACTCGGTAAACCGATTTTATTTTTTAAAACACCGATTTGTAGGTAACTATATGCTCTCCATAATATATACAATCAATTTTTAATAAACATATAATTTCATTGTTTAAAAGTGCGGACACGGCAAAATAGTGTAAATAATTTCACTAAAATGTGATTCAAGCATAGATTCGACACATTTTTTTGGTTGCTAGCAAGATGTTTTTTTACTTGATTATGATTTAAAAAATATATTCACGAACTAAACTAATAAAAAGTATAGATTTTTTGGAGTTTTAGAAGATAAGCGTTGAAGGATGAGCATTTTCAGTGGATTGAGCACTATTTAACTATGTTTTTAATCCAACTTCATTTCGTCATTGTTAGCATAGAATTATAATTTGAAAGTAATTTCAACTAACAAAACAAGCAAATGGTAAAATATAATGATACTAACAATGTGTTTTGAAGATATTTTTCATAATAGTCAATTTTACAGGATTTTCAGTTTCAAAAGTGAAAAAAGTGGAAAAGTGCGATTTTCACGTGATACATTTATTTGGTTGCACTTAAATTCTTTGAAAGTCTAACATTAGAGATTTTAAAGGTTGTCTGAAAATTTCAGCCAATTCGTAGCAGTCGTTTGTCCCGGAAAGCAAAAAACGAACTCAAAAGTGTACAAATAATTGAAAAATATCTTAAAATTGATATTTGATGACACATCTTTACTTGTTTTGCAATAAATGACCTGTCATGTTGTAATATTTACATATTGTACTTTAAAGTGGTTTGACTATGATAGCATTGTATGATTATCTCGCAAAAATGTTCCATTGTTTGGCCAATTGGAACCGTTGTTCCAAGGATAGAGACGGCTTTAAGCCTAACAATCGCGCAAATCGTGAAGAAAGCATACAAATTAGATAGAAAAAATAGATGGCCCCAAGTTGCGATCCTGTTACTTTCTTATTTCTTGGATTAATTAAATTAATTATTAAATTAACCAAAACATATATATAATAAAGAGTCTACAATGTCGACATTGGTATCAAATAAAAGCCTATTTAACAAGAATGAAGATCCGAAAAAGTATTCGAGTTAATTAATTGATTAATTTCCCAATTAATTACACTTTTTAAAAAATTCTTCTTAAGTCATATGTTTAATTATGTATACCTAAATGTCTACCGATTGGCCTAAGATGTTCCCACTTTAATAACATCTTGCCAATAAATTCGAAATGTTATGTGCCTAATCGAAATTATTGTAACTGATAGATTAATAGATTAGTGAATTTAAATAACAATTAGTCGTCAAAAGTTTGTAAATAACTAGGAGAATGGTGTGAAATCATTTAAAGAAAATAATAAATAGTTTGGAATTTCCGCTCTTTCACTAAAACATAAATTAGAAAAAATCGGACTGCTACTTTGGGCCCCTGTTAAGTTCCACTGCACTGTTAAAAAAAAATTATCTTGTATAAGAAGTCTAAGTTTCCTTGCTGTTTCCTAGCAACAATACAATGATGGGAAAATGTTTTTATTATTATTATTATTATTATTATTATTAAATAAATAAAACAAAGAAATTGTATTTAGAGTCTACCCAGTCAGTTATATAACTAATTTTTAGTGGGGGACAGTAAATCAAAGCGACCAAGCCAACCCTGTGTTTTTAAGCATATGCCCGCTTTGAGGACGTTATTAGTCAATGATAGCAGTTGTATTATTATTGTATATATATACATATTATTTTATTTTGAAATTGTTTAAATAATTGAAAATAAAGATGCACAACTCAATAAAGCTAGAAAAGGGCCATGAGGTTGATTTCGTTTACAACACCGGCTTTTTATACCCATTGTAGACAGGTAATTTTTAAAGTCTTATATTAAAACTTCGATTTTGATGCTTACAGTTATTTAACGTTTTCTTTCAAAAGGGGTTTATTACTACTTACACCATTTATCACTATTTATCGAGGCATATTCAAAATATTGTTGATCCCACATTTAAAATCTGTAAATCTGTAAATTAAATCTTTTCCCACTTAGAATGGCCCCGGGGCTCAAAACTAATGTCTGAGGTTTTGTGAAAGAGCGGAAAATTTCCGATGGTTTCGTAAATTTCTTACCTAATTTCGTACCTTTCTTCTAGTTATTTACAAACTTCTGATAGTTAATTAGTATTAAACTTCATTAATCTATTAATTTGTCAGTTTCAAGAATTTCACTTAGGGACATAGCATTTTGAATTTATTGACATGAAGTGGGAAAATCTTAGGCCAATGAAAAGAGTTTTAGGTATATATAATTAAACGTAGGTCGTAAGTCGTAAAAAATATAAATTTGATTAATTATTTAATAAATTATAACTGTAATTTAATTATTAATTGTTAAATACTATTTTTAAATATTTATTCTTGTAAAATAGGCTTTTATTTGATAAAAATGTCGACAGTCTAGTCTCTTTATTAAATATATGTTTTGGTTAATTTAATAATTAATTTAATTAATCCAAGAAATAAGAAAGTAACAGGATCGCAACTTGGGGCCATCTATTTTTTCTATCTAATTTGTATGCTTTCTTCACAATTTGCGCGATTGTTAGGCTTAAAGCCGCCTCTATCCTTGGAACAACGGTTCCAATTGGCCAAACAATGGAACATTTTTCGATTCCACGCTTGGAATTATGCGGTGCACTTCTACTCGCCAAATTGTTCAAAAAGACAGTGGAATCTCTACGTCTTGACATTGGTTCTAGTTTTCTCTGGACAGACTCTACAATAGTTCTTGCATGGATCAAGGCTCATCCACACAAATGGAAAACATTCATTGCAAACAGAGTCACAGAAATACAAGAACTCACTGCAAATGCAAAATGGCAACACGTCGCATCAGCACAAAATCCAGCAGACCTTATATCAAGAGGAACTTCTGCAGAAACTCTTGCCACTTGTGACTTATGGTGGCACGGTCCACAATGGTTGTCACTAGATTCATTATTGTGGCCAGTTTCCAAAGTGCAGTCAATTTCAATTGAAGACATGCCGGAACAAAAGGCTACTGTTACCACACTCACTGCCACCAAGCAAGAAGATGGCATTATCTGCAAGTTCTCAAAACTAATCAAACTACAACGTGTAACGGCACACTGTCTTCGTTTTTGCTACAACGCTCGCAAGCCATCTGCGGAGAGAAACTACTCCGTACTATCTGTCGCAGAGCTGCAAAACTCACTTAAAGTATGCATCAAAATAGCGCAAAGTGAAGCTTATGCGTCAGACATCCAAGCTTTGTTAGCATCAAAGGAAGTTCATAACAAAAGCAACATCAAAAATCTCTATCCATTTTTGGATAGTGAAGGCATCTTAAGAGTAGGAGGTAGACTCCGAAAATCATTACTGCCATTTGAGTCAAAACATCAAATCATAATGCCACCACAGCATCATCTCACTAAAATGCTCATTATGAATGAACACTTACGACTGTTACATGCTTCAGCACAAATGTTGACGTCATCACTTCGACAACATTACTGGATACCATCCATAAGACGTATCCTGAGATCGACATTGCATCAGTGTTTGCCGTGCTACAAATTGAAGACATCTGTAACGCAGCAACTCATGGGAGAACTTCCAGCTCCTAGAATACAACCAGCTCGCCCCTTTCTAAACACAGGAGTCGATTACGCAGGACCGTTTTTCGTAAAACAAGGATCTACACGTAGCAAAGTTAAATTGAAGGCATACATCGCTATTTTTGTGTGTCTAGCTACAAAGGCCGTCCACATTGAATTAGTCAGTGATATGACTACCGAGGCATTCATTGCTGCTTTAAAACGATTCACATCACGGCGAGGTAAATGTTCAAACATTTATAGCGACAACGGATCAAACTTTGTTGGTGCCAATCACCAGCTTGTTGACCTTAACAAGTTGTTAAAATCGAAGTTACATCAAGATACTCTGAAAAACCATAGCTCTGTCGATAATTGTAACTGGTTTTTCATACCTCCTCGTTCTCCACACTTCGGAGGTTTATGGGAGGCTGCCGTTAAATCCTTGAAATACCATCTCAAGAGGGTAAATGGAAATAACTCTCTCACGTTTGAACAAATGGTAACTTTACTTACACAGATTGAAGCTTGCTTAAACTCACGCCCACTAATTGCCCTTAACAATGATCCTAATGATATATCTTATCTTAGTCCAGGTCATTTTCTAATCGGCGAGGCAATCACCGCTATACCAGAACCCAACTTTACTGACAACTCAATTCATACGTTGAAAAGATGGAAGCAACTTCAACACTCCATGCAGCTCATCTGGAGGAAATGGTCAAGTGATTATCTACACTCTTTGCAACAAAGACAGAAGTGGTCAAGTTGTAGTCCAAATCTTCTAGAAGGCACAGTGGTCCTGGTGAAGGAAGACAACCTATCTCCTCTCCAGTGGCAGCTTGCTGTAATCACCGCTCTACATCATGGCGACGATGGAAAGGTTCGAGTGGTCACAATCAAGACTTCTCGAGGACATTACAAACGCCCAATAGTGAAATTGTGCCCACTTCCAACTTAAAATGTTTCAATGTTTCCTTTCTTAAAAAATATTAATTTTTTGGGCCCCAGTATGTTTATGCAACACTTGCACTGCCTTGTTGTTCACAGCCATCCTGGTACTATTTGTGCACTTTAACTTCATTGTTTATTGCTCACCGCCATCCTAATACTTTTGTATCAATTTCTTTGGTGTTGAAAAGGACGCTATGTTTCTTTGTTTTCAACAATGTTTATCATCACACTGAAATTACTTACTGCATCGGCCATTCGTATGGTCTAGTGTTATTCTCTGTTAACTTTCGATAAGTTATTAATAAATACAGTGTTTTTACTTGTGATTTGCCATTCCAAGTGTGTGTTATTGTGTCCGTGGATCGCTGAACCAGGGCCTTCATTTACAGTCCACTCATTTGTTATCTTTAACATGGTCCTCCATTCACTCCAGAGTTTCATTTTCATCTTCATGTATCACCCATTCATCTCTTGCCCCAACACTAAGCATGATAAAGCGTTTGCTTCTATGAAGAATCTGTTATCATCCAATTCAATTCTTACCCAGTACGGAAGCCGGACTTGTGATGCTTTTCCTTTCGGTATAGGAGCGGTGCTTAGTCACAAGTGGGGTAATAAGGAGTTGCCGATAGCATATTACTCTTGCACCATGACTAAAACAAAGATTAATTACGCAAAATTGACTGAGAGGCACTGGCGATTATTGCCAGCGTAAAGAAGTTCCATGCATACTTGTACGGTCGTCCATTTACTGTCGTGACCGACCACAAACCACCATTGGGTCTGTTCACTGCGGACCGACCTACACCGCAGATTCTGTCATTGTTACTAAATGCATACCAGTATTCCCTAGATAACAAACCTGGAAAAACAATAGGCCATGCAGACGGCCTCAGTAGACTTCCACTACCTTGTGAAGAGTTCGAAATCACTCCTTTACATGAAGTATTCCTTCTTGAGACTGTTGCCAGACCACCATTTACTGCCAATGACATTGCTGAGATGTCGAAGCAAGATCTCATAATTTCCCGTGTGCTGAATTGAGTATGGAAAGAGTGGCCTTCTATGAAATATAATCAAGAGTTTCAAGCCTTTGCTACAAGGCAAAACGAGATTTCCGCATACAGGGGATGTCTTTTGTGGGGAAATCGTGTGATAATTCCAAATGCTGCACGAGATTGTATTCTCAATTCTCTACATAGTTGCCATCCTGATGTTGTCCAAATGAAGGTGTAGTATGACGGCTGACCGGCTCCACAACTCTAGGTCTCGGGTTCGAAACCCAGCCTACGACCACTGTTACTGACTGAGCCGATAAACCGTTATACTAACTTGATAGCATGGATTAGAGCGGGAATGCTAACTAACTGGAGGCAATGAGTAAGTGACTCAGGCATGAGTCAACAATTTTTATTAATGAATAAACAATACATCAATACACACTGATATAACAACTTAGTGTTCAATGTCAATACATACCATAAACCCAATAAACGAATTCAATGCAGACATTTATTATCCATGTTAATAAACATACCTATAAGACCATAGTTCCACTCAACAATTTATGTTATTTATTTTATTCAAATCCCAAACTATATCTACACAAATTATTATCTCACATCTTCAATACTACGTGCTTCAGCCTGAGGGGCTAAATCACACATTGAGAATAATAGCTAGAAGAGTTATTTTCTCATGTAAAAAATCAATAAACATATTATAATATTTATGTACAAGCTTTCATTACTTACATATTACGGTACGTCTAGAGCGTAGTGACTTCCTTCTTTACCACTGGCTTTCTGATCGGAGACTGAACTTCTTTCGTTTAAAGACTGCTGCTTTATATAGTAAAAATCCTTTTACCCGTTCTTTAATCTGATTGGTTAACGATGACTCTATTAACTCGTTCTTTAATCTGATTGGTTAAAGATGACGTATTCGCGACATTGTCTTAAAGTTACCTAAGTTCGTGGAATCTGCTTGTTAATGATAATTAGTTTCGAGGAAACTTTACCTGGTTCTATCCGGATTTAACTGACCTTTAATGACATCCTGCTGTAATAAAATATGGTCCAATTCTTTGAATCTGCCCATCAAGCTAATTACAATTCTTCGAATCTGGTCATTATGCTAATGGCATTCCTTACCTCGAAATATGATGAAATGCAATTGCTTGTGATGTTTTATCTAAATACTAAGCTTCAACTTGCTTGCTTCTATTAAATTCACTTTGCTAAATAGAACGTTGATTCCAGTCTACTACAAAGGCATTGGGCCGTAGCTACGTTTGGTGGCCAGGCATCGATGCTGAGATAGAAAGGAAAGTACAGCAATGTTCTGTGTGTCGAGACCAGCACCTGCGAGAGAACCTCCACGGACCTGGGAAGTTACAGAAATCTATGGTCAAGACAACACATAGATTTTGCAGGCCCATTTCAAGGCAATACATTTCTCATTGCTGTTTATTCATACTCAAAATGGCTTGAGGTCTACAAAATGACATCAACAACTTCACATGCTGTGATCGCTATACTTCGACGATTGTTTGCATCCCAAGGACTTCCTGACACGATTGTTTCGAACAACGGTAGCCAGTTCACGTCTGCAGAGTTCAGAAATTTCCTTATCAGTAACTCTATTCGACAAATAACCAGTGCGCCATTTCACCCGTCCACTAATGGACAGGCGGAACGTATGGTTTGGACAACAAAGGAGTCCCTTAAACGAATTGTTCATGGTGATTGGGATCAACGATTAGCCAACTTCCTCCTGAAGCAACACATAACTCCGTCATCCGTGACAGGAAGAAGCCCGGCAGAGATGCTAATAAACAGGCGACTGAAAACTCTCCTAGACCGCCTGCATCCTGATTTTGACATTGCATCTCAGGAAAAACATAAAAATGACTTTAAAAAGATTCCGCGAGCATTTTCCGTAGGAGATTTAGTTTTTATTCGGAACTATGCTGTGGGTCCAAAGTGGATTCCTGCAACTGTTATGCAAGCTACTTGTCCTGTTACACATATAAATCATTACACTTTTCACTGTTAAATCAGTATTAACAGTGAAAAGTCTAATGATTTATATGTGAAACGTTACAACCAGTTATAAGTTTTAATTTTTATAATACTGGTCCTGTGTCATACAGAGTTGTTACTTTTAATGGACAAGAGTACCGTCGGCATATTGACCAGATGCGGGCAAGAGTAGAATCTTTAATTCAAGCTGAACCAGATTCTATACCCATAGCTGTTCTGCCACTTCAAGAAAATGTTTATCCTATTCTTAATCCTATTAATTTTATTCCGAGTACATCCGGTACATATCCAGGAGACAGTTCTGTAGGCTTACACTCTGATAAGTTGCAGGTATGCTCACCTCCAAAGTTACATCAAGATGCTCTCCGGCACCTGTAGCTGAACCGTCCTAGACGTGAGCGACGCATACCAAGACATCTCGAGGGTTTCGAGCTGGGGGAGGAGTGTTATGTATCCAGCCAGCCTAGCTAGTGACGCGCGGAAGATTCAAGCTGCGCGCCGCCTACAAGTTGTCGCGCCGTGCGCAAGGCATTATGGGTCCGCCGGAAGAGGGCATTTTTAGCCTAGAGACATCTTGCATTCTAGCAGCTTCTCTGCCTCGTACTTGGCATTGTACCTACTACATCGTTCTATTGTCGGACGCTCATATTTGAGCGTCCTAATAAACCTTTGTATTTAAACCAAATGTATTTCTTATTATTTATAAATGTACTGTGTACATAATAAGTAAAGTAACCAAAGTCCCAAACAGATAAACCCTTAGACCTCCTTTGTTATTCAGTTTTATAACTGAATAGGATCAAATCAATAAATAAATAAGGTTAACACATGAGCACAAAAAATGTAAACTTGAGACTGTGATATCTAACAAGATTAGTATATACGTGAACTATTGGACTAATATTTTGTCGGATAAGAATTAAGATAGAAATCACTGTTGAATCTAAATAAAACATTAGGATAACATTTATTTTCAGCACAATAACTTGTAAAATATAACCTTCATACAAAGATAATGGCTTAAAGAGACAACATACAAGATATCAATACATAGGAATAATTAGGAAGCGGAGAAACATACACTGGGCATTAAAAAAAAAATGTTGGTATTTTTTTAAACTGAGATTTAATTAATACACACTACCTGAAATGAAATAAATATATCTGTAATGTGAACCATTTTAAAAACCAGGGAGTCCGCTAAACGTAAACCAAATAAACAAATATAAAACTTTGAATAATGTTAATGTAGAAGGCATCTACTATTACCTACAAAAGTTCATTTTCTTGTATCCAAAGGATGTACTGTGAAACCAAGGTGAATGCAGTGTAGAGCTGGGAGAAGCAGGGGGATCTGTCTTCAAAGGGCTTGAAGGCGATGCTCACCACTCCTCGCAGGTAGTACTTGTCAGAGCTAGGGTTGCGAAACACAAGTCCTCCACCCGAGTCTCCCCCACAGACGCTCAAGCTCTGGTTAACATATCCAGCGCAGATCTTGTCCGAGCCCAGGAGCCTCTTCTGATTTGGTGGGATCGAGTCTATACACGTGCTTGAGTTAACATAAGGTAGGTCCAGGTACTTGAGGGAGTCACTCTGTACTCCCTCCACAGTTACGCCCCAGCCAGCCACCTGTAACAAGGACACACATCTGTCATATCATCCACCCACTCTGGTCCGTACTTGAGGGGTCACTCTGTATCCCTCTCGGTGAAGCCCAGCAGCCACCTGAAACAAGGACACACACTGTCATATCATCCACCCACTCTGGTCCAGGTACTTGAGGGAGTCACTCTGTACTCCCTCCTCGGTGAAGCCCCAGCCAGCCACCTGAAACAAGGACACACATCTGTCATATCTCCACCCACTCTGGTCCAGGTACTTGAGGAGTCACTCTGTACTCCCTCCTCGGTGAAGCCCCAGCCAGCCACCTGTAACAAGGACGCACATCTGTCACATCGTCCACCCACTCTGGTCCAGGACCCCTATTCTCGACCAGCACAGGCCTGTCCACCCCTTGTCCCCCCGCGTCATCCCTTACGTCCCTCCCTTCGTCTTGATTAGCCAAGTTGCATAAATATGAGACGTAAAGCAATATCCAATCCAATCCAAAAATCGAGTTTTCTCACTGGCTTTTCACGGCGTGAAATGGGCGTGTGATGTGAGTTCACACACTGACGGCGGGTTGCTATTCTCGACTCTCGATTTCGCAGGTTTTGTGAGTGTAATCACTCACTCACTCGAAGACACTGTCACGTTTCAAAACCCTTGTGACATCTCTCACAAAGTAATTGGGCCGTAATATATATCATAAAATAGCATGCGTACACGTCTTTAATATTGTTTAAAATGTAATTTCAAGTGAAATGTACCATCAATCACGGCATAGACATAATAAAATGTTGAACTACTTTGAACTATTTTCCTACGCGCAAGCCTACCCTAGGCTCCTACCGTCGGGATGTTAACAAGCCACATAACCACAAAATGCATCACATAATATTTGGTTAATTAAGTACTTAATATTAAAACATACCCCATAACCGTAGAGTCAACACAGTATTTTAATTTAATATTTTGCATTACATTACAATTCGTTGTCCTTACGCAAGCCGTCCATCTAGGCTTCCTACAGTCGGGATGTAAACAAACCACTAACCACAAAATGCATCACGTAATATTTTGTTATGTACTTGATATTAAAACATACCCCATAACCGTAGAGTCAACACAGTATTTTAATTTAATATGTTGCATTACTTTACACGTCGTTGTCCTTACGCAAGCCTACCCTCTAGGCTCCTACAGTCGGGATGTAAACAAACCACTAACCACAAAATGCATCACGTAATATTTTGTTATGTACTTGATATTAAAACATACCCCATAACAGCTGTAGACAACACAGTATTTTAATTAAATATTTTTGCATGCAGGGTGTACACAGCTTAGTATTTACTTCACTTTATTCATGTTATTTCGCCAGCTTCAAGACATAATGCGTTTAGGTAGCCTACGAAGGAGCAACTCAACTCAACTCCTAGCAAGCAAGTGCTTCACATCACTGCTACCCCCACCGCTCTGCGTGTCCCGTTAGACGAGCCAAGGGAGGGTTGCTATTGGCCGGGTGAAAGAGCTGTTTTAAACCTATTTGAATCCTATTGGTTAGTGGTTCGCGGGGTGAAATTGGCTAGCCTCGTTGCAGGGTCCCAGTGAGAGCCTTGTGAGTGGGAGAATTCGTTCTCAATTTTATCTCGAGAATAGCATTTGGTGCGTTTTGTGACTCACACATCGCAATGTGTGTTGAGTTCACTCACATGAGTGGGAATTTCACAAATTTCGAGAATAAGGGTCCTGGTTGGTAGTTCTCACTTGGAGGTTTTACTGGGACTTCATGGCAAAAGAAATTGAGTTATATGTACGGTCTTGCACTGATTGTCAAAGTAGGAAGAAGCCCCTTGTTAGACCTGCAGGATTGATCACACCAATCAAGGTGGGCCTTCAAATTCTAACTCGACACCTTCTCGCGGTTTGGCCCGTGAATAGGGGAGTTTCACTCCCTGAAACTAATGGCGAGCTCTGGGTCGTCGTCGGGGAACCCCTTCCCTTTGACTACCTCCCCGACGGCGACGACAAAGACAACACGGACGGATGATGACACAGACGGAGACGACCACGACGTGGGGGAACCCCTGCTCTCACCATATGCTTGTGGCTGGTTCTGACCAGCACAAGCCTGTCCACCCCTTGTCCCCCGCGTCATCCCTTACGTCCCTCCCTTTGTCTCGATTAGCCAAGTTGCATAAATATGAGACGTAAAGCAATATCCAATCCAAAAAACCAATCAAAGTGGAAAAAGTGTGGGACTGAGTGGGCATAGATTTACTTGGTCCTTTGAGAAAGACTCCTAAAAATTACACTTTTATAGTGACTGCAATCGATTATATGTCTAAGTGGGCTGAGGCAATAGCAATCCCGGCCGGGACGGCAAGGAGGTGGCTGACTCTATTTTTGAAGATGTGGTTTGTAAGCACGGTTGCCCCACCCAAATTCTGAGTGACAGAGGCCAAGCCTTCAGATCTAATTTGGTAACCGAACTTCTAACTGGTTTGGGTACGAGGACTACGTTTACGATGAGTTTTAGGCCCCAGGTTAATGGATGTGTGGAACATTTTAATGGCATCTTGGCCACAATGCTAAGTATGTATGTCAATGGGACACATACGGACTGGGACTGATACGTCAGGTTGGTCACATTTAGTTATAATGTGTCTCCCCAGGCCACAACAAAATAATTCAGCCCTTTTTATCTCCTCTGTGGACAGGTCGGCCAGGTTGTTATGTGAACATTGTTGTCCTTACGAATGGTCGTCTTGTTTCGGTGTTAACATACTGGTAGGGGTTTGCTTAATTAGTCAGTTAGGATTGGCCTACGAGACAAGGTCTTACGTTGGAGCTGAATGTACATCACCAGATTCGAGAACATGAGTGTGCAAGGTGACAGCAGAGTCCGCGTGAAGTCAGCACCCAGGCGAGTGACGTGATCGCCAGCTGTGGTAACACGTCGAACCGAAGACATCACGTTCCACGTCGTGAACATCGACGCCGGGCGCAGATGACAGTGACAGCTCACGTGCGTGCGCCACGTGACTCGCGATCAACCACAGATGCTGATGAAGTAAAGTGAGTGCAGCAATTACAAAGCTTTGTGCAAAGTGAAAGGCCTGTTTTTAAAGTAACATGCTTCTCATCAAGTGGAAATTATGAATTGGCAGTTACTTCAATTTCTTTTTCAAATTATTAGTAATAATATCGAATCGTGTGTAACAGCACAAAGGTGTGTTTAATAATTTAAGCGTACCATTATGTAATATTTAAAAGCTACTTGTTCGGCAAGCCTTCAGATGATTACGCTGTGGTGTGAAGAGTTATACACAGAACATTATTTATGGTTTAACATTGCATTGTACAACATAATTTTGTTTCATGTTTGTTTATGCTGTAACAGTTTTGTTTATTATATGTACTTCTTTGTATATTTTGTGGGCATTTAATTGTTTCCTGTGGTAACACAAGGGTTGAAAAATGTGTTTTCAAGGATAACTTTTGTCATTTGTTTATATCCGTTGATTTTTTTTTTTGCTTGGCGCTAACATTACTAGGCGTAAATCCAGGTGTTTGTCATTATGCTTACGGAAGAAGATGCTACTTACAGACGGTCAGACAAAATTCGGAACGAATTTTAAGGAAATAAGTAAGTTTTGGTGTGTGACGTTTGGCAGGTCAAGACTGTGTAGTATGGCACGGTGAAGTATGGCAGACGATAGCAACTTGTTGGTGATTGCCGGGTGCATCGAGAGATGTGTCATTTAGTAGGCCGGTGAACTTGAATGACGTACGATCAGCTGTGGCCTAGTGGCGGACTGGACACGGACAGTACGTGGGAAGACGAGGCGCAGAGCGCACCTCTAGACAGTACGTTCTGAGACGAGGAAGAGAGCACACCCCAGTCAGGGGTGCGGGAACCATCTTCAAGGAATCCAGCCACCATGCCATCCACAATGGAGGAACTCGTAAGCCAAGCTGTTTAGTAGCACACTCACAGTCTTTGGTTGACTCAGGCTGTATGAGTGGGAATACCACACCTGGATTTGCGTCTCAGTAGGTCAATCTAAGTCGCATTTTGTAGACTTCTCTATAGACAGTCCTTGGTAATGATTGTTTGTTACTCTCTGTTTGATTTTTCTCTTTATTGTTGTTGTTTAATAAACCTCTTGAATGATAGTTTTGTCGACTACATTACTAGAAGTTGTGAGTCGCCCTCCAATCCTATTTTGTGCAGGTTAGGTGGACTAGTAAGGAGTCTAAGGTCCCGGGACTCGGAGGTGTTACTTTGTAGGTGGTGTACACCTACCGCAGCCAAGCGAGCGCCCCCAACACAGGTGCAGGAGGTAGCGACAGCACCTACCGAAAGAAGCTCCTCACAAAGAAACCACGCGTCACACTTTCATGCTGCAATTATACAGAGCACTTATCCGCTCAAAATTGGACTTTTCTAGCTTTATTTAACACTCTACTAGGCCTTCATACATTAGGACGTTGTATACAGTACACCACACTGGTATTCAATTGTC
This sequence comes from Sweltsa coloradensis, assembly GCA_024449915.1. Classification (NCBI taxonomy): domain Eukaryota; kingdom Metazoa; phylum Arthropoda; class Insecta; order Plecoptera; family Chloroperlidae; genus Sweltsa; species Sweltsa coloradensis. The sequence continues at coordinate 29,579 of JAMZAV010003263.1, read as the reverse complement.
AACAGGCGCATTCCAAACCAGCCCTGTTAATAGCCTATACAGCAAAGCAGGAGAACCATCATTACTCACTAGAAGGAATTACTTGATGCTCAATTATGTGGCGTCGTTAAAAGGTAACCCCAAAAATCCATCCTACAACGCAGTTTTATATCCCCCTTTTAAAAATCGTTATTTCTTACGTCCGAAAACAATTAGATCAGTAGGCATTCGTTCACTTGAGCTGTTGGATTGATTGAATATTGCTTAACGTCTCATATTTATGCACTTTGGCTAATCGAGACGATAAGTGGTGATAGATGAGGATGAAGTATGAACAGAAGGGTGGAGGGGAAACCCGGTACCGGCACGTAGCCTACTCCTTTCGAAAAGTACCAAGGAGACCAACGGCTTAACGTCCCATCCGACAGGACGGTGTAACTTTGACAGTCATATAGGTTACTCCACTAACCCGGACTGCCGAGCAGACGTCAAGTAGAACGAAGCCGTTACACTAGCTTTCGAACCCTCCATCTGCTCTAATCAGCGGTATACGTGAGTTTCAGGGTAGAGCGGTCACCCACTCTACCCTGACCACGCCCGATTCTGCTTTACTTCGGTGTTCGAGTGGGAACCTTGAGCTGTTGGAGAAATTGCACATAACATTACCTTTAGCCTTCATAACGTCGTACGGTTCAATTCCACCATGGACGTTCTGCAAACCGACTTGCATCACCAAACTGTCTCGATACAAAAAGGGTATTACATCCAATACTCAATTCCAAGCATTATTTCAAGAAATACGTTCTCATTTCCATGACTACAGCTGCATCTTTACAGATGGCTCTAGAATGGATGATTCGGTTGGTTGTGCTTATTTATATTTATTTATTTGTCATATATCGTTAACAGGGCAGAGCCCCACCAGTAACGTATAATAAAAACAAAGACACATGTACAAACATACATGCAATACATAACTCAAAAATGACAAATACACAGGAACATTGTACAAACATAATATACATATATAAAAAAGAAAAGAAAAGAAACATGACAGTAATAGTCAAAGTCAACCTTAAAATTAAATTAAAATTAAAATTTACACATAATCACGAACTGCTTTCTTGAAAGTAGCCAGGGACACATTTAATGGATCTAGCTCTGACGGAACTAGATCTTCTTCCACGTAGTGACCGGTGCCCATTAAGGGGGCTCTCATGCACATTACCCTTCCGCCTTCTTTCATTAATCACAAATCCATTCTCACCTTTCAATCTTTTTCATCTAATTCTTATCATCAGTGCTGGCCCCCTTAGTGATCCAAACGCTCTCCGCCGTGTTTGCCGTGCGGTGCGACCCGTGTCGGTGGAAATGGGGATCCTGGCTGCTGAGAGAAGTGCAACCTGAGGGTTGTATGGACCAACACGCAGCTTTGGCCCCTGCTTCATCTAGACGGGTGGTACAGGTTTAGCCCGACCTGTATCAATCGGCAAGTGTCGACATTTGTTGCACACATTGGGTTAGCTTAATTGCTATATCAATTACGTATCCCTGGCGCCGTTTTCGACGTCCCATTTGAGGCTCAATGGAGGGTGGGGAGCGCAGTAGACGAAGCAAACTAACTTCTATGGCTAATAAAAATTTATCTAAAGGAATTAACTCAAAAAAACGCAAAGAAGCATCATCAGATGAGGAAGTGCAGGTGGAAGACAACCATAGTATGTTTGTCACTCCCCTGTACCTTGTTGTCAAACCATCAGGGAGAACATTTTCTAAAGTGAATCCCTTGTTTATTGAAAAGACTCTAGAAGACATGTTGGGGGCTTTGCCCTCTGTAAAAAAGTTGCGTGATGGATCCTTGTTGATCCATTGCGCAACCGAGAAACAATCGAAAATATTACTGGAAGTGAAAACACTCTGCTCTCTGCCGGTTTCAGTTGATGGACATCACTCTCTTAACGTATGTAAGGGAGTGGTATCGTGTTTTGACTTATTGAATTGTTCGGAACAGGAAATAAAGGAATACCTCGCCAATCACAAAGTTGTTGAAGTGACCAGGATTCAGAGTAGGAAAAACGGATCACTTGCTCCGACTCCTGCACTGATACTATCATTTGCTTTACCTCAGCTACCTACCGATGTCAAAATTGCTTTCTACCGTCTAAAAGTCCGTCCATATATACCAAACCTACTCCGTTGTTTCAAGTGTCAACGCCTCGGCCACACACAGGCCAGATGCACATCAGAAGAAATTTGTCCAAATTGTAGTTTGCGCGCTCACTCCCCTCCTTGTCAGGAGAAGCCGTGCTGTGTAAATTGCAAGGGCCCACATTCTGCTCGATTACGCACATGCCCAATGTGGTTAAAAGAACAAGCAATTCTGGAATTATCAATCACGGATAAAATTACCCCTCTTGAGGCTCGACGGCGCATTGGTTCGGCACAGCCAGTAACCTCTTCCGTTTCATTTGCTTCGGTAGTACAGAGTTCGTCCTCCAGCAGTTGAGAGGCAGAACTTCTGGCACAAAATTACGCTTTGCAGGAGACGGTACAACAGTTGTCTAAAACTGTGCAACAACAGGCGAAACAAATTGAAACCTTGACTTGTCAACTCGGTGAAGTCCTTGAATTTTTAAAAAATTCAAGAAATTCAATGCCAAATGTGATTCCTAATAAACACTGTTCACCTTCAGAAAAGCAAAATGCTGTTTCATCAACGCCGCAGATGCAACCAGCACGATCTCCTTCAGTGGAGGGTTGTGTTTCTGCACGTAAGCAGAGCGCACCAGTAGCAACATCTTCCAGCACTACTACTAGTGCATTTAAAAAAATATCTACAACAACAACAGTGGATTCGTTGATTCCCACTGTTGTTCTTCAACGTGCTCAAACAAATATTGGCACAAAAAACAAAAAATTCGTTCGATAAAAGTTCAGTTCTTCGGAAGAGGACATGGTTTCCGATCCGCTAATGGACCAGAATCCAGAAACTCTTCTGGGAAACTTAAATGGATGTAAATAGCAAGTCTTCACTCATCACCTATGCTTCTTGGATACCACACTCGTTGAATAAACCTCTCATTAGTATTTTTTTTCAAACTTCAAACACCACCCACATTATAGCCAACTTTATCTCGTGGAATTGTCGAGGTTTCTACACAAACCGAGAAGAACTGCAGATCATTGTTAGAGACAGACAACCTAAAGTCATTCTACTTCAGGAAACTCTCTTTAAACTCACTGACAATCCAAAATTCAAACACTACACAATATACCGTCTCGATTTCACTGGTGGTGACCGTGCACAGGGGGGTGTCGCCATTATGGTACATGACTCTGTGCATGCCACTCATGTTAATATTAATTCTCGTCTTCAAGTTATTGCAGTTACAGCACATCTGATCACTCCTATCACTTTTTGCTCTATATACATACCGCCATCTTTCAACTTTACTAGAGGTGATATGGAAGCAGTAATTGCTCAACTGCCGAGACCGTTTATATTGGCTGGCGATTTTAATGCTCACCATGCAGACTGGGGCTCAACGACATCAGACCGTAGAGGCGATGTTGTGGCAGATTTCGTACAGAACGCAAACGTTTCCCTCTTAAGAGTCGAAAGCAGGGCCGAGCGCTTTCAAATTTTGCGGTGACTACCTAAACTAAATCGTCCGCTATCGGTTGCTCTGTCAATACAGTTGCGTCTTCTCCCCTAGGGTCTTAGGCTACCCGCATTACCAGCCACGTTTCAAACCACGAGATATTATTTGGTGGCGAGTTGGATGATTTAATGCGACTGACTGCCACATCCAGGAAAACGCGTTGTTGGATGAGCGTAATTGGAGCATTGAGCTGCCATGTGTTATGCGGATTTTCTGTTGTTCTGAGAAAAAATCATTACTGAATTGAAGATTTTTTTAAAATTATTTCAATTAAATAAAAAATAAACTTTAATTTTTAATTTTTATAATTAATCATAATTTTAAAAATCGAAAAAAATCGTGAAATTGCGATTTTCATGAGAAATAATTTTTCGATTGCGTTAAAAAACGTGGCAGTTCTTAGTTCAGAGATTTCCAAGGTCTCCAGAAAATTTCATCGCAAATGGAGTATCGGTTTAGCCAGAATCGTGTTAACAGACACACAAAAATACAAATAGAATAAAAAAAAGAAAAAAGAAAAGAAAGAAAAACATTCCGGATTTTTTTCTCCAGTGTAGTGAAATGGAATCTTCGCTTCGCTCGCTACGCTCGCCACGCTCATCCAATTGTAGTGTACAATCTCATGTATAGAGACGTAAATTACACTGTAGAAATATCGGCAGAAGGTTTTAAAACTATTGAAAGTGCCCTAATTGTAATGACAAATGTTTTACGCTCGTCTCAAGTTAGCGTTAGCGTGCATCTGCATAAGTATCACTGGAGACCGCCCGCTCACCGTAGACGTGTTGGCTCACTGGTCAGCACGCTTGTTTTGAATGCGAGAGGTCGATTGGATTGGATATTGCTTTACGTCTCATATTTATGCAACTTGGCTAATCGAGACGAAGGAAGGGACGTAAGGGATGACGCGGGGGGACATGGGGTGGACAGGCCTGTGCTGGTCAGAACCAGCCACAAGCATATGGGGAGGGCAGGGGTTCCCCCACGTCGAGGTCGTCTCCGTCTGTGTCATCATCCGTCCGTGTTGTCTTTGTCGTCGCCGTCGGGGAGGTAGTCAAAGGGAAGGGGTTCCCCGTCGCCTTTTTTATAAAACATTTTTTACTTTTTTTACTCATCCCATTATTATTGTTCACTCGTAATTTATGACGGAAACAATTTTTATGACTTTCCGGTGCAAATTACTCTAATGGCGAAGGCCTTCTCGCATTCCGCATTCCATAGTTGTGTTGAGCCCATAGATAATCACAGAAGTTGTAACGTAGATAATTGTGTACTTCTTGTTTATTTATTTAGATTAAGGACGCGTCAACCGTTAGGTCATAATGCACCACTCAAGCCTAAGGGGGGTGGGGGAGGAGGGGCCCATGCTGGTCAGAACCAGCCACGGGTAAGGGGAGGAAGGGGGGTTTCTCACGTCGCGGTCGTCATCGTCTTTGTCATCGTTCGTTGTGTCATTGTCATCGTCGCCAGGGGGTCGTCAAGGGAAGGGGGCAAGGTCCCCGACGACGATTGCCAGAGCTCGCCTCTAGTTTCGGGGAGTAAGATACTCCGCTCAGCTGATGTTTGCGAGGTGGAATTTTTTGTCTTGAATCGCCTTTTACGATAAGCAGAGCCATGCTCTGGCCAATTCTCCCCCGGGCCCCCAGAATTAAAAATATATTTTCACCATTTGATAGCGCTAAACAAAAGGAACACTTTGGGATTACAGTTCTTTACGTCTTTCTTTGCCCCGATCATGGTATTGAGGTTTGCGGCAACTTCAGGGGCGTCTTTGTACCTAGGCCAACTAGGCACGGGTCCAGGGGCGGCACCCCTTTGGGGGGGCGGCACAAGAGCGAAACAAATTCAACAACTATTATTATTATTTTATTATTTGTTTTGTTTTTATTATATCGTATTATGTAATTTTAGTTTTTAAAACGTGTTTTGGAGCTTTTTAAAGTTGAAAAATTTGCAAAAATTTCGCCTTCGGCGATCGGTTCCTTCGTACAGCTATAGCATTAGTCGGGGCCTACATGGTTGGCTTGGTCGCTTTGGTTTACTGTTCCCCACTGAAAATCAGTTATATGACTGAGTGGGTAGACTCTTAATACGAATATTTATTTATTTGTTTATTTATTTATTTATTAAGTCGTCTTATCCCGATCCCGTAATAAAAGGGTTCGTAAAGTAAGACTCTTGCGTGTTTACTGTGGTGCTAGCTGCTGCATGCAGCATCTGAGACAGACAACTTTGTTGCAGAATAGAAGAAAATTTAAATTTAAAACCGTTACCTAAACCTTTTAGTATGTGAGTTGGTTGGTGGTGGATGGGGGGGGGGGGGGACGGCAAAATTTAATTGTCTAGGGGCGGCTCACTACCTAAATACGGTATATTTCATCCGGGATGTAGCTTTACGATGATGTAATATACACAAGAACACCGAAAAAAAAAATAGCAATGCAATATTATTACTAAATAGATTGCGTACTTATGTACACAAGTATAATTTCAATTAAAAATCTTTTGCATTTATGATTTTAAATTTTGGATCATAATTATGCCAGTGCTATTCAAAGTCCAACAATAAACACACAAAAACATAAGTTGCATGCTTTCGGAGAATAATAAGTTTGGTGTTAAAAAAAAACAATTTTGAATACATGTTTGTGGTGTACAGCACTAAACACAAATACATTAGACTAGGAAAAACGCTAAAGTCCCGCCGCGTTGATGGATGATCATTTTTGTAAGTTTTTGTTTGCGTTTTTGCGTTTGTTTGCACTTTTCCTTTGCCAGTGCTTTTTGAATGCATTGTAGGTGATTGTTGTCAAGTTTCTATTGTTACTTGTTAATTGTTGTTATAAACCTAAAACAACTCATTAAAACCTTTATTTCTATGAATTCTGGATACCTTTTTCAACTTTTTCTTTCAAAAGGTACTACATTAACATAACCTTAATGTCCATGTGAAATATGAACGTTGTACCACTACCCGTTTGGTCAGAATCGGACCAAATGTCACGAAAAATATCGCACTAAAAATTGAAAAAAAAATCGTAAAAGTACTATATTCATAAGAAATATATTTCTTCTATTGTGCCCAAAAACAATACACCTCTAAGTTTAGAGATTTCGAAGGTCCCTTCCAATTTTCATCAAGATCGGTTATGCCGTTTGCCTGGTTGTTAGCTAACAAACAGACAGAAAAACAAACAATAACAAACACCCGAGCTATATTTTTTGGGGGTAAGTGAAATTGAAGTCTTTGCTTCGCTCATCCAAAAACTGATGTGACGCTCCTGAGCGATTGATGCAAGAACCAATCCCTATGCAAGAATTTTTAAAGATGTTGTAAAAAGTAGCTTACATATACACTGCTAGCTGTCACTACATTTACAACCAGGTGTTTAGTACTTACATAGTCCCACATTCCCCACTACTATTTTGTTTGATGTTCAGGAGAAGCATAGCATAGCTAATGAAGTTTCACTCTAAACAGTGAAACAGTTTATGTTGATTTGATAGCCATTAGCCACCAAAGGCGAAACATGCAACAAAATGGTCAAAAGTATGGTAACCAAATTGAAAGAATAAAAATACCCGCCACTCTCATCTTGGAGTAAAAGCATGCCGAGTATAGATACATGCATGGGTAAGAATACCACAATGTTGAATGTATAAATCAGTAATCATCGTCTCGCAAAGCAAAATTGACCTTGTGAGGATGACGAAAGGTCACGACTGCAGCGCGAGAAGGATGGGAGCGCACACGCAGAATCAGCTACCCAATAAAAATATACTTGTGAATATACTGAGACATTTTAAAATAAAAAACTTGCAAATCAAATTCGTATTTTTGGAATAGAGTGATCTCAAAACAGATTTGAACGTGGTTTTTCAAATCACTTTCTTACATTACAGTTACGTACATACATACAAAACACTACATAGTTACATTGCCACATCTGCCACGTACTAAAAATAACCCCGTGTTCTTCGTAGCCCATCAAATCAAAATAAAATAAAAAAATTCCAATGCCAGCAACAAACACAACAATTGATATTTTCCACCTTTCCCACTGCATTCCACCGCCATCTAAATCAGCAAATCATCAAATGAACACTGAAAATTTGCACTGCCTTTTGTTTAACATTTTATTTAATGACAGGAGCATTGAACAAAAAGAAAAAGGGTATTGTTTCCGTAAATTTTTGTTTAGCCTAGGACTATCATCCCCTACTATTGTTCAACTACATTAGGCTTTCTGTAATCAAACTAGTTATTTGTGCGGGAGTGTCAGAACACGGTCGTGCAGGCCTAGGGCTGGCTAGGAGGAGGCCCTAGGAGTTGTCAAACGTGAGTGTTTGTATTCATATTTTTAGTCATATAGCCTAAGGTAACTTGAAGCTTACACGTTGTATTATAAATAATTTCATCGTCTGGGCCTAGGCCCGGGATGGTTTCTGTTTTGTTTTATGAGCGTAATGACAACTTTTCTCTTTTTTACGCATAGACAAAAAATTAAAAATGTCGTCCATCTGTTTACGTATTTTCTTGGGCGAGGCGTTCGTATAGCCTGAGCTGCGTTATCGTCTTCGTACATACGATCCTAACGCACAGACGCGGAACTCCGTGCAGCCATCAATCCCCATTTTAGGCGCAATTCCGTGCCTTTTTGTGTAGCTTTTACTGATGAAATTTAACGATTATATCCATAATTATGGATCAAATAAGATCAACTTTCACCACAGTGTTCGAAATAGTAAAATCAATACGTCGCTGTCATGAAACATGGATATAACTTATTTCAATGCAGTAAAGTGCATCATCAAGTTCCCAAGTTATCATTTTTTTCCGAAGCAATAACAGACCAAAGAAAAAAATAGACAAATGCGATGTGTTCAAAATTTATTTTTGAGTATAGTTGAATTTTTCCATAATTATTTGATCATAATTGTAGAGCTGTTATTTGATTTCTAACCCTCTGCAGCTGCGCCTGAAACCTGTCTATGCATTAGGCTCTTAAGAAGAAGTTCTGGCTCGTTTAAGAATCGGGCACACATACCTCACTCACGGATATCTTCTAAGAGGTAAAGATCCTCCTATTTGTGATGAGTGTGGCGAAGTTTTAACTATGAAACACGTTTTAGAAACCTGTTCAAAATATAATAGCGATAGAAAAGATTTATTTTTTTTTATTTTTTTTATTATTATTATTTTATAAAGATTTTTTTTTAAATAAACCTTCTTTAAAGGAATTTTATCAGACAACTCAACGACAAACAATTGCGTTATTAATTTCTTACGTAAAGTAAACCTTAAAAATTTAATTTGAAATTCATATATATATTTAGCAATCAGAAAATTCGATGGGCACTGATAACATTACTGTTTTGTGCCCTTAAAACCCAATAACTAACTAACTAACAAACTAATAACTTGATATGATCTGGACAGGGCTGAGTTGCTGTGTGTGCCTGCTGATGCCTCTGGTGGCTCAGCTGGGCTATTGCACAGCAGTCGATGTTTTTCAGCTGGACTCTTCAGTTCCCTAGCAGCAGTTGAAGTCTGGCCTGCTTCCTGCTGCCTGCGGCAGGCCTAGGTCTGTGTGCCCTATGGTCCCTTCAGTCATAGACAAAGCTTCAGTTCTTCTGAACCTCTAGCATGTTCATATCCTCTTGGAGAAGCCAATCGCCAGATCGAACAACGACGTATGAATGACGTATGATATGACGTGTGAATACTCATGTATAATATCTCCTCCCCTACTTACATCAACAGGCAATGTCATGTAATCGAAAGAAAGAAAAAAAATGCCCTCCCCATACGCTTGTGGCTGGTTCTGACCAGCACTGGCCTGTCCACCCCTTTTCCCCCGCGTCAGCCCTGACGTCCCCTTCTTAGAAATAAGTATACATGGAAGTAACTCACACTTATAGAAATTGTTTTATCTTGGAACCGCGAATAATCTTAGCTGTAAAAGCGCCCTAAATCTCCTAATACTAATACCCACTTATTTTTAAAGTTCTGGAAAAAGATTTGAAATCTATTTTTCTGCCGTTTGCGAGTGACTTTGCATGTTTTTTTTTAATGTTTCGCTCGTCTCGATTAGCCAAGTTGCATAAATATGAGACGTTAAGCAATATCCAATCAATCAATAACTTTTAAATATAAAGTAAGTAAATTGTAATGGCTTTAATTCTGTATATATTTCGTTGCAATCGGATGACTTTTGCCAGAATGAACAAAATATGTGTGTCGGACTTGCGGCCATCTTTGCACGTTAAGCGTATACAGTATGTTATCGTAATCGAATTTAAGTTAATAATGTGTATACTTATTAAGATATTGACAACTGAAGAACCCATCGAACTTTCGGGCCAAGGAGACGATTAACATCCGTCCATTAGCTAGTTTTAAGAGTTCACCCTCGTCACCATGTAGTGATAGTCTCATCTCGACTTTGAAACAATCCTCCAGATTATTTATCAATCATTTTAATAAATTGCAAAATATTGCCCTTGTTTGTTATTGTTGGGTCACAAAATCAAGTCCCTCAACTCAGGTATGCCAAATAGATTGAACTTATTATGAAACACATCAAAATTATTTAGCAGGCGATGGTCTATTGTAAAAACAGAAATAAATAACAAGGTGGTTAGATTAGCAAGTCATTCCTAATATAATTCAAACTGCACAATGTGATGACAAAAATCAGCAAGTATGTATGGATACTTATGTATAATATCCCCTCCCCTACTTACATCAAAAGGACAACACAGAATATGCTCAGCGTTGCGCTTCCAGTGGTGCTGAAGAACTCCCAGAAGATGTCCGGACGGTCGCCCGGTCATTGCTTGATATCGCTCTTCTTCCGCGAGGTAGCTGAACACCCGTAGACGGCCACGAGTACTGCAAGGAAACGCACGGCGGTGGGCTGGATTGCAAGGGGCACCAAACTTGCTGAAATATACTCTTCCCGTACTCGTGCCCAGTCAGCGTCGAATCTTATCCACGACACCGATCACTTTCGTTTGCCACGATAGTTAGCTCAGATGTGAACTTGCCAGACCCCAGACCGAAGCGTCTATCTGCGAACTATTTCTTTTGTCGGAAAACCACTCGTAATTAATGGAAACGAAACGTTTTCGATTGTTGAATTTCAAAGAATTTAAGGGCCATCAAATTCCAACTCGCAACCTTCTCGTGGTTTGGCCCGTGATTAAGGGAGTTCTTATCCCTGAAACTAATAGCGAGCTCTGGGTCGTCGTCGGGGAACTTTCCCCTTCCCTTTGACTACCTCCCCGACGGCGACGACAATGTCAACACGGACGGATGATGACACAGACGGAGACGACCACGACGTGGGGGAACCCCTGCCCTCCCCATTTGCCTGTGGCTGGTTCTGACCATCACAGGCCTGTCCACCCCTTGTTCCTCGCTTCACCCCTTACATCCCTCCCTTTGTCTCGATTAGCCAAGTTGCATAAATATGAGACGTTAAGCAACATCCAATCAATCAATCAATTATTGTGTAAAATGGCGTCTTCTCGAATGTAGGAAATATAAATGATATTAGGGCCATCAAATTCCAACTCGCAACCTTTTTGTAATTTGGCCGGCGATTAGGGGAGTTTTTCTCCCTGAAATAATGGCGAGCTCTAAGTCGTCGTCGGGGAAGTTTCCCATACCCTTTGACTACCTCCCCGACGGCGACGACAATGACAGCACGAACGGATGATGACACAGACGGAGACGACCACAACGTGGGAGAACCCCTGCCCTCCCCATACGCTTGTGGCTGGTTCTGACCAGCACAGGCCTGTCCACCCATTGTCCTCCGCGTCATCCCTTATGTCCCTACCTTCGTCTCGATTAGCCAAGTTGTTTTTTTTTTAAATTTTGTTTGGGGTTACATAATGTTGTATTTATTTGCGTTATGTTAATGAAGTGCTTACGCTTGTATGACGATCGGTAAAGTTAAGGTATACACAATTAAATATTTTTAAAAGTAACTTGAAAAATGTAAATAAAATGTAATAAGGCTTGTACATGATTATTTATTTAAATTTCTATACGAGAAAGCCGCTGCCAAAGAACTAGAGCAATCTACATGTAGTTGTGGTGGTGGTGGTGAATTAATGACATAAAATAATACATAAATGAAATGTGATACTTATAATAATAAGTCTTAATGAACTTTAAACATCATGTGACGCACAATTTGACCTCACCGGTTGACGCTTCTAGATCCTCAAGTCGTCGTCGAAGAGAATGTTCTATGGGTTCCCCAAGAAGTGAAGTTCCCTTTCTTATGTCTTTAATTTAAAAGCTTGACTTTCCTCCCCGACGGCGACGACAAAGGACAAAACACGGACGATGATGGACACAGACGGAGGACGACCACGACGTGGGGGAACCCCTGCCCTCCCCATATGCTTGTGGCTGGTTCTGACAGCACCGGCCTGTCCACCCCTTGTCCCCAACGTCATCCCTTCCTTCGTCTCGATTAGCCAAGTTGCATAAATATGAGATGTTAAGCAATTTCCAATCAATCAGAAGGGCCCGTGATAAGGGGAGATTTTCTCCCTGAAACTAATGGCGAGCTCAACCTTCTCATGATTTGGCCCGTGATTAAGGTAGTTTAATTCCCTGAAACTAATGGCGAGCTCTGGTTCGTCGTCGAGGAACTTTCCCCTTCCCTTTGACTACCTTCCCGACGGCGACGACAATGACATCACGGACGGATGATGACACAGACGGAGACGACCACGACATGGGGGAACCTCTGCCCTCCCCATACGCTCGTGGCTGGTTCTGACCAGCACAGGCCTGTCCACCCCTTGTCTCCCAGCGTCATCTCTTACGTCCCTCTCTTCGTCTCGTTTAGCCAAGTTGCATAAATATGAGACGTTAAGCAATATCCAATCAATCAATCAATAAATGACGTAGTTGTAGGACTGGTGTGTACAGTTTATTTGCAGTACCCCGTAAGGATAGGGAGGGAGGGAAAATAGATTCAAAATTCTAATCCTAAACAATAATAATTACTGAATTTAATACTATAACGTCTACAAAATTGAAGTCATTTCCATCGATGACAATTTCGAAAGCCTGCTTTGTAATATCTACAATCATTCTACAATGGACCTACGAAATTTATTTGCCCAAATGTATATTTTAAATAGGCGCGCAAAAATTTTTGAGTAAGTTCGTGGAGTTGACACACTTCCGGCCGGGCGCATCTACGTAGTTACGATCTGGACCGTCAGGTGGGGGGTGCGTCGTTGAATTTTGAGGGGCGGCGACGACAGTGACAACACGGACGGATGATGACACAGACGGAGACGACCACGACGTCGGGGAACCCCTGCCCTCCCCATACGCTTGTGGCTGGTTCTGACCAGCACAGGCCTGTCCTCCCCTTGTCTCCCCGCGTCATCCCTTACGTCCCTCCCTTCGTCTCGATTAGCCTAGTTGCATAAATATGAGACGTTAAGCATAATCCAATCCAATCAATCACCTCTATGGACGCTCGTATGAACTTCGTGTGTAGCCGCGAGGTAGCAAAACTCGAGTTGCGCTCGTATTAGCATTGAAATGAACTTGATGTGTGGGAGAGAAATGTTAGGTTTAACATTTATCAAGGGCTTGACGTCTCTAGCTAACGATGGTTATATAATCAATGATAATACGTTTGAGTGTAGGTTGGTTAGGTCACATGGGGCAAAACGTTGCAGGGTAACTAAAACACAGCGTTTCATTTTAGTAATTAAACTTTAGTTCTGGCATCGCTTCCTTCAGGTTCTTGACGAAAATCTTGCATTTCTTGTATGGTCCAAAGGGCATTAGCTTCGTTCCTTCAGATTGGGAGATTTTCACAAAACTCATATGAAAACACTCCTAAAATTATAGACATTTTCATCTTGAAACTGTTTTGGAAAAGCAATTGGTTTTTCGGCCATCAACCACGCAGGGTCTAGCCCAAAAACTTTAGGTTGCAAACCTCTAACTAAATTCACAACTATTGGCTAGATTAAGTGAAGCACCAAAACCATCGAAGAGCTGTCTACCTCTATGCTGGCATTCAGATCGACCCTTCCACTTTAACTAATGCTGGGGATTCAGGTAGTACATCAGCAAGATTGCGAACCCACTTGATGTGCACTTTTTCAAGTGCTTGCCACGATCTGAGTTAGTTAGTGATCCCTGCTTCGGTGATTGAGGTGCAATGGTCTAAGGTATATACTTTCGAGAAGATGCAGGTTTTCAGCTATGCGAGCAGAACGCTGTCGTTCACAAGAAAAGAAGATTCGAGGTTGGGTTGCGTCAGGTCTTTAATGTTTGTATCGTTAAATAAGGACTCCCACGACTTTGCTTCTATCTCATTGGCACTTGTTATCGTGAGGGACGAGATTTTTCAGCTAAGCAATGTTTGCTGTAGTGGTTTTTGTCATATTGATCGCATTATAGGGGAGTTTCACTCCCTGAAACTAATGGCGAGCTCTGGGTCGTCGTCGGGGAACCCCTTCCCTTTGACTACCTCCCCGACGGCGACGACAAAGACAACACGGACGGATGATGACACAGACGGAGACGACCACGAAGTGGGGGAACCTCTGCCCTCCCCATATGCTTGTGGCTGGTTCTGACCAGCACAGGCCTGTCCACCCCTTGTTCCCCCGCTTCATCCCTTACGTCCCTCCCTTCGTCTCGATTAGCCAAGTTGCATAAATATGAGACGTAAAGCAATATCCAATCCAATCGCATTAGTTATCCCGAGAACTCTCGATTTCTTGCATTTATCAGAATGCACTGCCTTCATCGTTCATTCTTCTGTACTGGAAATTCAAAACCTCTTTGGGTCGTCGTCGGGGAACCCCTTCCCTTTGACTACCTCCCCGACTGCGACGACAATGATAACACGGACGGATGATGACACAGACGGAGACGACCACGACGTGGGGGGAACCCCTGCCCTCCCCATATGCTTGTGGCTGGTTCTGACCAGCACAGGCCTGTCCACCCCTTGTCCCTCCGCGTCATCCCTTACGTCCCTTCCTTCGTCTCGATTAGCCAAGTTGCATAAATATGAGACGTGAAGCAATATCCAATCAATCAACCAATCCGAACGAAAATATCAACTTGCGGCCATTCATACAATTTTGTTTGTTTTGACCTTCCATTCTCTTTTAAACCTTACTACATTAAGTGAAAATAATTTTATGAAAACTACTAACGTAAAATATAAGGTGAGTTAATGTTGGCTAAGGCACTTTGAAGTTGTTCTTTAAGAACAGTAGTAATAATTATTTTGTTATTGTATACAAACAAGAAAATAGCGGTACATTATATTATTTACCGGTGAATGTACTACCAACATAGCTTACATTTGTTAGATTTGCCACTAATCATCATTGCAACCACCACATTTGCAGAGCGCTGTGCACCTTAGCTGCACTAAGTGACATGAACACCTGCCCGTACAACCTTTTTGGCAGCTGCACTTGATTATTACCCTACAGCCTCACTGGAATGTGGCTGAGTTGTCCACCTTGGCTTCCATTGGTTTTGTTCTTGATACCAGCCAAAATTCGAACATTCAGGGAGAAACAGGATCTTGTTCAGGGCCTGACACCAAACGTGCCCTGCCTGATAAGCAGAACGCAAAACATGTTGAAGAAGGGCATCCCTTGTTGGTGGGATGTTCTCTATCTCTCGTGCTTTGCTAATGGAGTAAAAAGAGTACAGTAAAAGGGTTTTATTGCTAACTGATGTTAGAAGAGTTTAATAAGTATAGACAATATTTGGACTTATCATGTTCTTTTAATAAATTAATATATTAAATTAAAGTAAAGCAATATTTCGGGTACTTGCAGTACCCTTGTCCATTGTCTGAAGTGTAGCTTTGATCTGGTGGTGGCAGTTATGCTGATGGAATTGACCTCAAGATTTCTAACAATTTACTTCTTTGCTGCAAAAATGCACATTTCTATCAGCATCAAAATAGTGATCGTGGCACAGCAGAGAATTCGTAAGCCCCCAATATACTTTATAAATCTTCTTGGCGCTGTGATCTGCTTACTACAAGTAGCCGGGCAAAAAGCGATCTGTCGGCTTGTAGCTCTTTTACGGTAGTTCCCAATTTGAATTTGATTTTCTGTTTTTGCCGTCGAACACAGATTAAGTTTATTCATTTTGACAGGGTCCATAAATCTACGGTGTTACTTTCTGCGATGAGTCTTAAGCTTTAAAGTCGTCGTATATTTTTAATACCAAGATTGTGGAGCTGAACCACATCTTTTGTAATATTTTAATTGAAATCTGCCTTGGTTGCAATGTTGACAAATTCAAGTCCAGTATATGAAAATGGATTTCCACTCCGTTTTATTCAGCCTACGATTTGTTAATCGCAAAATCTTCCCTGGTTACTGCTTCTTTTGAATCGTAATGTGACTTGAACGAAGATGTGAGCTCTGGTACTCCTGCCATGAATGAAGTCTCTTCAGATATTTCATCAAGCAATGGCGCTGTAAAAAAGTATCTTGTAAGAGCTCTGGGGTGTTGTGTTACGCCAACTAAACCACCAGCAACCTTCAGTGCTCTATTTTGATGTTCAACAGCTTCGTCAGCTCCAAGAGCTCAGAATGGAGAAGCAGTTTTCTTTACAACCCTGTTTCCCTTTTCAAACTCTTCCCATATTGCTGGATCTGACTGAAATGAGTTTGCCATCATCGCGGAGTAATTACGTAAATACAATACAAAGAAGTACCAAATGATTATTTTTACTGACGAAATGTGTGCATTCCAGTCTCCACTTCTTACAGAATTAATTGTCAATATCAGCAAACATTCCACCATCACCATGTATTTTCGCGTCATCTTACATGTTTGGGTTTTGCCTGCCCCTGACATTGTGAAATTCTTTAAATTTTTGAGAGAGACTACTCATCATGGGTTAAACGCAGGTCCTTCTTTTTTTGATTTTTTTCTTTAAATACTTCGGAGTTTAATTCTTTTACTTGTACTACAATTGATGCACATGGATGCTTCTTTGAAGAACTCTTCTAGGTAGCTTGCATACAGAGCAACACGAAGTACGCCTATGTGCATGCTACAGCACGCTGAACATGTTTTCTTATGATAATTTGTCGTACAGTGTTTTTACTGAACCAGACTCCCCCCACATTTCTAGAATACCAGATTCGTCTAATAAACTTACGATAGCACGAAGTAATTCCATACATATTATGCAGATTCACCAGGTCTTATGACAATCGTCATGGAGACGAGGTTGTGATATTATAGTTGATGCACCGACGAGAGAGGCCTAAATCCTAATGCATACAACACACTTTGATTCTGTTTCCTCCCAATGTGTTCCGTCAATTTCCCAAATGTTGTCAAGAAAGTCCACTGAGGAACGATCTGTTGGCGTTACTGTATATTGGCAGTGCGCAATATACAGTTATTTATGCATGATTATTATGTTTTGATAAGTCATCCATACATGGTATACAGGAATACGCAACAGGATGAAGTAGCGAGTATTAAATGGCAGAAATGGTGCAATTTTTGGGTTACTTTAAGTTTTAAGTTGATTTGGTGCGAAACCGCTAGGTCATTATGCCGCCACTCTTTATTTATTTATTTATTTTATTTATTTATACGTCTATTATGTGAATGTTTGATTGAGATCTGCAATTCAGATGGGGAAGAACAGGGTAATTGGGCTAGTGTTTTACTTCGACGTTTACGTGGGATAGGAGTGTTTGTTGAGGATAATGGAGGGCTAGAAGGTAAAGAGGGAAAGTCTTGATCCTGTTTAATCGACAAGCATCAATAGATCTTCTAAAGATGGGACATAGAGAACATTATATCTATTTTGTTTGCTTTTGGGGTGACGATTTGCAGCAGGGGGGTGATTGGTGATTTATAAGTGGGGGAGATGTGGAGTCGGGAGGGGAAAGTTTGATTTAATTGCAACTCAAGAATATCATTATTATCATTATTATTTGGATTTTAGAATTTAGGGGGAGAGTTTTTCCAAAGAAGAAAATAATGGGGGAGTAGAAGCTTTGGGGTAGGATAGGCGGTAACTGAATTGTTAGTAGAAAACGAGAGAAGTGTGGTTTTTCACAATGGATGCACTATTTATTATCAATTAGGTGGACACAATTAAAATGATTGAACTTCCTGGACTTGAAAATAAATATTTTTGTGAAAGGGGGGGGGGGCGATTTTTTATTTCTAGACGAGAATTTGGCGGGTTTAGTAACCAGTGGACTTATTATTATCAGGGACAAAGATGAAGTGGTATTAGAACTTTGGAGATAAAAGTACTAGGAGACCTTAGTTGTTTCGAATTAGAAAGAACGATTTAAAAGGGTAACATTATTTTGGGGGGAGGATCCAACAAAGGTTGTTGAAAAAGCAGGTTTGTAATGATTCCTATATCAGATCATTATAATTTGCAACGAGGTTTAAAGTTATGGGGGAGTAGCCCGTACGTGACCTCAAGAGTTCAACCAGGAGGAGGGGAAAGGCAGGGGGGGAATGAGAGTCAGGGGAGGGGGAAACGACTAAATATGGGACGGCTAGGTCTTTTTTTGATTGGCATTGTGAAAAGTAAGTGTTAGTTAAAGGGGGACAGCTTTGTAGTTAAGGGAAAAAAATTGGAGAGGAAAAAAAATTGGAGGTCTATTTTGTTTTTTTTATAAAATTATATTTTTTTAGGGTAGGGTTTTTTTTTTTTTTTTTGTTTTTTTTTTTTTTTTTTTAAGGGGGGTTTTTTGGAGGCGGGGGGTGGGGGGGGAGGAGTTTTGTGGTCGCAATAAGCCTTATAAATAAGGCTTCACTGTTGGGGCGCTGAGGGATATCTTCTCACAAAAAGCCATTTTGTTTTTGTTGTGCTCATGCTGAAACCTCTCAGAGGGTAATCCAGGACCCAAGGGTGACGACCATGACGATAGGATCAGGAAGGGTTGTGTTCATCAAGTCAAGAATCTTGGATTGATGGTATGGGCGGGATTCTGGGTTAGTCCATGCTTGATGTGTCCTCCCCGTCCAGGGTCCTCAGTCACATGGTTCAAAAGTCGAAGAGTCCATGGTCGCTTGGTCCGGTCCTTCAGTCCATTGGCACTGATTTATTTTACAACCAACTTTACTCAGAAACGCCCGTCCGATGCAGCTGTCAAAGCAATCCCGCGGTGGATTTTTTATTTTAACCGCCTTTACGTTTTTCCCGGCCAGAGATGCTTGTCAAGGGTACTGGTTTTAGGGCGAAAAGTTTATGAAAATTTCCGCGAGGGCTTTGCTGCACATGCAAGAGTCCATGTACTTTTATACTCTAAAACTACTAGCCGAAGAACCAATCAGATGCTTCCTTGTTTCTTATTGGCTAGGGAGTTGTACTATTTGCTATTTGGTTAGGCTGCCTGCACCTACTTGTTCTGATCTTCTCAACTTGCACTAATGTTTTTTTTTTTTTTTTTTTTTAATCTAGTTTGAATAGTTTCTAGCCTCTAAAGGCGTCCACTCCACTCAGATCCTATTCTCTGTTCTACTTTTTTTTCTACTCTAGTTGTTTGGTGGTTGTAGCTTCCCTCTGAGTGCTAGTGTGTTCATTCTGGCATTGGCAATTGGGGAAACTGTCCGACAACGTGCCCCCTGTACTCCCTAACTCATCTTTTCCACCAACTAAACTTCAGCACTGGGTCCCCATGCCTGACTTAAGTGGAAAACTGCTGTCTCATTAAAAATTATTCCTAGTTTTTCTTAATTTCAATAGCTTCCCGAAAAAAGCGATTCCAAAACCCCCTATATTGCTCACTAGACCTTCGTTTTGTTCAACGTTAATCTGGTATTTATTCTCTATGCGTGGGTACCGCTACCGCCGAAGTCGCTGATGCCGTTTCACGTCTATTTCGCCCCTCTCATCCGCCAGAGCGTTTAGCTGCAACCCCAGACGCACGTGACTCTCGTGTTCTTTCAGCCGTGTTGAAATCTTTCTGCTTGTCTCCCCTACATAGACATCCCACACTCACAGGTTATTCTATATATACCACAATGTTCTAAGGGATATGATCCTTTCACCGATCTTACAAATGAATTTAACTTCCCATCAGTGTTAAAACAGGTCTTGATGGAGTGTCGCTTCAATATCCTGCTGATTTCGTCCGTTGTCTTGTGTACGAAGGGAAGCACAGCTATTCCTTTGACTTCTGCCACTTCCGGAGTGGGTCTCTCACCCTCCCTACTCCTCTGTTGAAAGCCTGTCTAATGTCTCTCTCCTTATAACCATTTTGTATGAAAGAATTCTTGGTCAGCGTCAGCTAGGCGTCTCGCCCTCGTGGTCAAGCAATTCAGTACAGAAGCTTTCTGCTTGGGGTGGTGATGTGAGTTTGCATGTAGGTATCTATTAGTGTGGGTAGGTTTCCTGTAGACTGTGTGGCCAATCGTCCATCTGAATTTCTCTACACTAAAATATCAAAAAAAACAGCTGATTTTTTATTTCCACCTCCATGGTAAATTTAATTGTTTGATGTTGATTGTTGATGTAGACCAGAAATTCGTGTAACTTTACTAATCCATGGGGCCAGATGAACCAAATATCGTCTATGTATCGAAGCCAACATTTGGGTTTGAGTGGTGCAGACTCTAATATCTTTGTTTCAAAATCATCCATGAAGATATTGGCCACTACAGGTGAGAGTGGAGATCCCATAGCCAAACCTTCAGTTTGTTGGTAAAACTCGTCTTCAAATCTGAAATAACTACACTCTAAACAACCTTTGATCAGGTCTCGAATCGTGGTGGGAAGGTGGTACTTTTTTGCTCGTTTTTGAAGTACATCCATCACCTCATCAGTAGGAACATTAGTAAATAGCGAAACTACATCAAAGCTGACAAGCAAATCTGCTTCTTCTACGTTCACTGATTTTATGATATCCAGAAAGTGGCTTGAATTTTTGATATATGATTTGGCATCTTCTACCTGGGGTTGAAGGAGTTGTGCCATACACCGAGCAATCTTGTGGCAAGGTCCATTGATGGCACTCACAATCGGTCTCAACGGCGCTCCTGGTTTGTGGATCTTCGGTAACCCGTATAGTCGAGGTGCTACAGATTCGTGTGGTGTGAGTTCTGCTACTAATTTCGGATCCATAGGAGCTTCCCTAAGTAAGCCCGTGATATTGTTCTCGAAACGTTTGGTTGGGTCCTTTTTCAGTTTCTTATAAGATGAAGTGTTGAGTAACTCCTTTAACTTGGAGTTATACTCAATAGTATCCATCACTACTGTTGCATTGCCTTTATCAGCTTTCAGGATAACTACGTCTTTATTCCCACGAAGTTCTTTCAATGCTTCCCGTTCACACTTTGGTAGGTTGTTGGCTGGTAGCTTCCTTCTACTTGCTCTTAGAACCTTGGCGGTATCTTGTCGCACTTCTTCTTTCTCATCGTTAGGTAGACGGCGAATGGCTGCTTCCACCCCTACAATGATATTTTCGAATGGTATTGAAGAAGGTGTGACTGCAAAATTGAATCCTTTTGAAAGCGCAGACTTGGCAGCCACAGTGAGTTCAACCTCAGTCAGATTCACCACGGTGTTCTTGAGTACGTCTTGACTCTCATTCAGCTTTTGATCTGAAGAATCAATGCACTCGGGGTCCACAACAATCAAGTCCCCTCGACGGGTCGAAACTTGTTGCTGCTTACCCAAGGCATGCACAAGGTGCTGTTGTTCATAGAGGTGGTTGAACTTCCTCATATGTCTGCTGGTTATGACCTGATGTTCCCAACGTTCTCTCTCCGCCGCCAAAAAATGGATTTTATCCCATAATTCACGGGACAAAACATACCCTAATTTTAGATGGTATTTGTAGAGTTGGCAGGCGTTCCTATCTAGTTCAGTCCTAGTCTCTTGGATTTTAGCTCTCAGCAGGGCTTTACTGGCACGGTGAAAGATGTTTTCTGTCCTCCGTCCTCGTAGGTGATGATTAATCTTAACCCAAGAAGGGATTGTGTCCTGATCTCTACATCTTAACAGGAAAGCTAGCTGGCAGATCAGCTTGGTCTTCTTTTGTTGTAACTGATGATAATGGCGTGTGATGATGAATATTTCCTCCCCATGGAGGTGAGTGATAATATGTTGTAGGCTTTCACGACCCGTAGAATTGTTCTGGTTGCTCACTGGGTTATTTCGTCGTGTCGATGTGGAGTTGCAGCTCAACGTTTCACCACCCATGTTGGTGGCTTCCTCAGGACTAATGATGTGGTGAATTTTTTGTTATCGAGTCTTTTTTGAATTAAATTCAAATATCCCTCAGCAGGATTAGGGTTGGGGGATATTTAAATGAAATCGTGATAGTTTCAAGGCAAGCCTTCTTCCATCATGTAAGTGGGTGAAATACGAGCACATCAAAAAGAAGATAAAAAGCTCAGGAGAATTTAATGGAGCCATTAACAAAGTGTTAAGAGGGAGGGGGGGTGGCGTAAAGCGCATTGGGAAAAAGAAAGGGATGATTCAAATGTACCATTAACAAAGTATTAAGAGGGGGGGGGACAGCGGAAAACGCATTAGGCCCATCAGGGGAGAGGTAGATGGTCATACCTATCCCAGCAAGGGGAGAGATCAACTGGCGTGACCCTGATGATGCTAGGGGATGCCATTAGTGCTAGCCAAGCACACAATTAGGAGAGTACAAATGTCACCAAGTCGACATAGGGAGGAGCTCATGCAAGGAGCAATATATTTGGAGGGTGTGTATTGTTGTTTAATTAAAATTCTTATAATTATTATAGTTGTTGCAAGGGAATATCAAGAAAAAGGCATATAAGTCCTTATATTGGTAGTAATAAGAAATTAAAAGGAGGGAGAGAGAAGTTAATAAAAAAATAAATCTAGTAAAAAGTTTCGCTAAGGGTTAAGGAGTTTGGGGATTTTTTTTTTCTTTTAAAGTTTGGAGGTTTGTCATTTAAAAATCATTTTACATAGAGAAATAAAAATTAAGAAATGGGAGAAAAGGAGGTTGGGAGAATAGTGAACGAATGGGGGTTGAGGAATATCATCCTCTCCCTTAAATAATATTGTTAAGGAGGTAAAAAATGATGATCTATAACGGGATATTCTGAACTATCTGTTACAGAACTATCAGAGAGGGAGTTTTCAGATGTAATTGAATAAGATGTATCATCAGAGAGGGGATTATAATGTGGAATAGGAGGTGGGGAGAAGAGATCATTATTATCACTTGAAGAGTCAGAGGTAGAGGAGGGTGTTGCTAAATCATATAAATCATTACAGGAATCATAGAGCTTTGTAAAAATGTAAGGATTAACTTTATTAACTAAAGTTGGCAGAAGATCAATGAGTGGGCGGATAAGTGCTCGTGATTGCATATTTTCACAAAATTTCTCATTTAATTGTTTAATAAAATCTGTGATTGGTGGGACTGATGATAATTTATAAACAATTTTCGATGGAATATAGTTAGGGAGGGAGAGACATTTACAAAAGACATTCCTTTCATATGATAAGAGTTTATCTAATATTTTTTGCGGTGTATTAATAAAAAGGGTGTGTCCATAGGTAAGAATAGGTCGGATAAGAGAAGTATATAGTAATAATAAGGTTTTAAATGTACAGTAATGGAGAGTCTGTGTAAAACACGACATCGAAGACGAGCTTTTTTGATAGCAGTCAAAATATGTGGAGTAAATGAAAGTTGGGGAGTAAATAAAAGGCCTAGATAAATTGCCCGACGGGAAGGACCTATTTGGGATTGATCAAAATTAAATTTAATTTTTTGCAGGTTTCCTGTCTTGCGAGTATTACGTTTACAAATCATTAGTTGCGTTTTTATAGGATTTATCGTAATACGCCATATATTACAATACTTCAAAAAGACTTGTAATGTAAGATTTGTTTTCTGAATTGTGTTTTGTTTATTTTTTCCTGCAGTGACCCAATATGCTTGATCATCGGCAAATTGGGCATAGCCAGATTGTGGAATTGGGGTTTTGGTGAGGTTACGAAATTGGGGAGAATCATGATTAAAGAGGATATACAAGAGTGGGCTAAAGGTGCTCCCTTGTGGAACACCAGCTAGGGAGAAAAAAGGAGATAAAAAATTAATAAAAGTTTTAACTGTAGAAGTACGATTGGAAAGGAAACTGGAAATCCAGCGTAAATAAGTAGGGGGAAGTTTATGATGTTTATGCAATTTGTACAATAATCCATTATGCCAAACTGTATCGAAAGCTTGTTTGACATCCATTAATAACAGGTACGTGGTGAAGCCATAATTGTTATTTCTTTGGAGAGAAGTTGTGACGCGAAGTAATTGATCTTGTATATTTATTTTTGGGCGAAATCCTGCTTGTTATCAGGGAGAAGGTTATTAATATTAACATAAGGATGGAGACGATTAACTAGTATTTTTTCTAAAATTTTACATAGTGTTGGAGTAAGACTTATTGGACGATAATTAGAAGGATCAGTTTTTATTTTTTTAGGCTTATTTATCATGATAACATTAGCTTGTTTAAATTGAGGTGGGACATAACCAAGGATAAGGGAAGAGTTATACAATGTACAAATTAATTCTATCATTGATTTTGGGGATCTTTTAAGTAGACCGTAAGTAATGTTATCTGGTCCCGGAGAAGTATTACTGGTTGAATTAAGTGCACGATTAAATTCATCGTGGGTAATTGTCAATAAAAGCGGATAAGTTTGATCTAATTCCTCTAAAGCATTTAATGGTGTAAAAAGTTGGACATTGTTTGAAATATGAGAATTTACTACATTAAATTTAATTGAAGAAAAGGAAGGATGTTGGGGAATTTGGTGGACTGAAGATAAATGGGTTCTAAAAATTTCCGAAATTTCATCATGCTTATGAATTATATTTTTTGTTACAGGATCAATTAGATGTTGCGAGTATATTGGTTTAGGTCGATTTTTCTTAATAAGCTTTCAGAATTCTGCAGGTTCTGTACATCTAGAAGAATCAATTTTTTCAGCTTGTAGACGGAGGTTATGATTTTTAAAGTTTTTAATTTCAGTTTGTATTTTTATTTTTAACAATTTTACATGTTGTATTAGATAATCAGGGTTTGTATTTTTAAGTTTAATCAAATTTTTTATTAAAGGGGGAAGGGTTTTTTGATGGAATAATATGGTTTTTTCTGGGATAGCAATTCTTTTTGCAACATTAACAGCCGAAATAATTGATTCAGTCATTATATCAATTTCATTTGTTGTATTTGGAGGAATATTAGGTGGGAGTAAAGGCAAAATTGTTTCCTGATATAGTGCCCAGTCAGCATTTTTATAATCAGTTAGTATTGATTTGTATTTAAGATTATTAATAATAAATTGTTTTGTACTTAAATTAAATATAATTGGTAAATGATCTGATCCAATATCATCACCAATGATTGGTGTAGAAATTTTATCTTGTAAAGTATTTGAAACAAAAGTTTATCAGGTGTGGTATTGTTACGTTGCAGTGAAGTGGCAGGACGACGGGTGTGGGGAGTAAAAATGTGATTTAAATTTTTTATAAAAGTATGTAAGGAGTCTACAAAAAAATGACCTAATTTATTTGTAATATTGTCATTGAATTGGGGATGATGAGCATTAAAGTCACCCACAAGGATGTACCTTTTACCTGGGACAAAAAGACGAGACAAAGTTTCTTGAAGGTATTTTAAATTAGTAGAGGGGTTGTGTGGAGGACGAATACTATTTATATATATATTAGTGATGTAGATTGGTAAATTATGAGGAATTGATAATTTTATAGTTAACGTTTGATAAGAATAATCAAAAGAATATAAAGAGGAAGAGTTATAGGCTGCTTCTTTAATAGCAATTAGAGGTTTTCTAATTAAAGTAAGGAGACCAACATTTAGTGGAGGAGAGTAATCAGTTCGAAAAGAAGTGTAATCGGGATGGTAAAAGGAGGTGTGAGAAGAAAGTCTTGTTTCTTGAATACAAATTACATCAGGTGGGTTGGTGATGTTTAAAATATTTAAAAATTTATCTTTTTGTGCCATGAAACTTCGAATATTAAGTGAATAAAATTTTATAGATTGAATTTGTAATGTTAAAGGATTATTAGGTGTACTTGTAGAAGAGTTATTACTCATTGTAAAAAATAATAATTGATAATGATAGAATTTTAATCAGAAAGATGAGAATATGAGGAATCAGACACAGAACCTACATCAAGACGATGAAAGGGAAAGTAGTTGTAGGAAGAGTAGTGAGAACTGTATCTGTGTGGGGGACAGATGGGCAATAGGTAGGTAACGTGTGATGGTATTGTGGAGGACGAGTATTGTAATTAGGTCTGGTAGAAGGAGAATATTTATGTGATGGATGGAGAATTTTTTGACCATCAGTTGTTTCATATATTATTGTTTGAAAACCAAGCAATTTTACTGTGGCTGCATTTTAAAGGGTTTAGCTAATTAATTAGGAACTACTATATTAGGGATAGAATTGTAAAGAACATTAGAAAAAAAATCAAGAAGAGGAATTAAGGAGGGAAATTTATTATATCTTGTATTTCAGGATAACAAGGGGCAGTAGGAAATAACGGAGGTGGTGAAGATGAAAAAAGTAAAGGTGTTGTGTAAGATGGGGAAGATGGTCTAGTGGAATGAGTAGTTGATTGTGGAGATGGAGGAATTGTTTGTGTAATTTTTTGTATTGGGGGTGGTCGTGTAGAAAAAATAATAGGCCTATTTTCTGGTGGAATAAAGTTCGTTTTAGGAAATATGGGCAGCGTGGGCTACCCGTGATATGGTTCGTATTTTTGGGAAGGCAGGTAGTACAAAATGGAGATGATGGTTTTGTCAGTTGTGGTTGATTAGGGGGGTGTAGGCAATTTATTGTGGCGTTTTACTTCCGCAGTGAAAGCAACGATGAACCGGATTGACATTGTCATTGTTGACCGAACAATTGGCATTAGGAAAGGGTTTATTTTTCATTGTTAGGGAGGACTGGTCAGTCTGTTACACCACAAACAGTTACTCCATCAATTAAGTCTGTTGAATTTTAAGGGATCTTTTGAAAAAAGTCGTATAAGTGTGTAGGACCAGTTGCTGTGATTATGCGAGAAGATGAGTTATTTTGAGTTGCGGAGATGATTCAATAATTGCATTTAAAAAAGTGGGGGTGATCATGTCAACACTAACTTAGTGATAAAACACGATTCAATTTAGTCGAGTGGGGAATGAAGTGGGGATAGGAGTTGAAGAGGTTACGTGTAGGGAAAATAAAGTCGAACATAGCATCAGAACCAAAGCAGTTAACAGGACTGTGAGAATAATTTTCTAATTCAGAATAGTTGAAAATCTAATTTTAGTTGTTCTTGTCCGGGAAATTATAGAAGTTTTCAGGGTTGGAAAGATGGCAGTCGATGAGTTAGCAAGTATTTGCTTAATGAAAATGGGAGTTGGTTATGCGTATGTCTAAATACAAGGAGGTAACTATAAGTGAGTATTGTAGGTGAACAATTGGTAAGGAGGTTTGGGGGAGTGTGTTAGGAAGGAAATTACAGTTGGAGACAATGGTCTGTGACCTAAAAGTTGGAAGAAGAGTTATGGAATCGACAATGGTCAATCATCAAATTAAAGGTAGTTTTTAGACAAGGTCTATCGGTCAACCTTAAGGGATGCTTTGAGCAAAAGTATAGAAGATGAGGGGGAGCAACAATGGGGGAGAAAAGAAGTATGGAGCAGCAATAAAGGAGGATTAAAAAGGGGTGAGGTTAGTATGAGTACTTACTTAATATTAGGATTTAAAAATAATGATATCATTATAAATTTTTTCTTATAATAAGATTATAGGTTTTAGTGGGAAAAAGTTGAGGAAAACGAGGTGAAGATTGGGAGGGGAAAGTGGTGGGGAGAAAAGTGTGAAAGGGGAGATGTGTGGGTGTACTGAAGAAGCTGAGGGGGCAAGGGATTGTCATGGTAAAAAGATTAGGTATTGTTTCTTTGAAATTTGTCTTTGTTACCAAAGCTAAATTGTTCAGGGGGGGGGAGGGGGTTGGGTGAAGGTTTACGGAAAATAGGTAGGGATGGTTCCATTTCTTTAGACATGGTATCTGGTCGTAGATTAAAATAGTCAAATTCTAAATCTGATAAATCAGTTTGTAAAGGGGGGGGGGGGGAATGGATAGTGGAGGGTTGATATGTAAAATCGGTGGAAACGATGAAGTGTCTTGGAATTCAGTAAAAAAATTATGTTCAAAGGTGTTATCAGATTTTGA
This sequence comes from Sweltsa coloradensis, assembly GCA_024449915.1. Classification (NCBI taxonomy): domain Eukaryota; kingdom Metazoa; phylum Arthropoda; class Insecta; order Plecoptera; family Chloroperlidae; genus Sweltsa; species Sweltsa coloradensis. The sequence goes on along the minus strand of JAMZAV010003263.1, from coordinate 1,665 downwards.
GATTGAGGACATTAATTTTACATTTGACTTAATGGGGGGGGGGGGGGGGGAAACCAATTCAGTGATTGGGGTAGTGGAAGTTTCTTCAGTAGGGAGTGGTATGTTTTGTATGGGCAAAGACATTAAAGTTTTGTGATGTATCGGGAAAAGTGCAGGACTAGAATCAGAAAGTATTATCGGTCTATTACGTTTTATTGGTTTGAGTATGAATGATTGGGGGGAAGTTCTATCAGTGATAGGTGATTGAGGGATGGGGCTCAATCTAGAAGTAGATGGATTAAACGAGTTTTTTAATATTTGAGACATAGTTGGTTTTTCATTTGAGGAAAGCTGATCATGAGATACATCAACATTTTTTAATGAGTGAAGTGGGGGTGGTTTAGGTAATATTGGTCTAAACTTGAGAGGAGTTGTAGGGTTTGATAAATTAGATCTTTTTTATAAATTCTTAGACTCATAATCTTTTTGAAATTTTGCTAGTAACACTGGAGCCATATTAGGTAAAATTTTACGGGGAGGGTTACGTTGGAGGGGATGAGCAATAATAGAAGAAGGGGGGGAATATTACGAGGGGGAGGCTGGATAACAGTAGGGGTGGGAAAAACTGGGTGAATAGGAAGCGTGAGAACAATTATTGTTGAATTATCTTGTGTTGTTAGCTGAGGTTCAGGTATCGATTGAATTTGTGGCAAAGGTGATGAACAGATGATTGATTGAGTTTGCAATTCAGGGGAAGAAACAGTATAAATTGGGCTATGTTTACTTCTACGTTTACGTGGAATAGGAGGGTTTTTTTTCTGATAATGGAGGGCTGGAAGGTAAAGAGGGAAAGTCTTGATCAGTTAATTGGCAAGCATCAATAGATTCTTCTATAGAGGGGATATAAAGAACATTATATCTATTTGTTTGCTTAAGGGGTGAGCGGTTTACAGAAGGGGGGGTGATGTCATTTATGGAAGGGGGGGAGATGGTGAGAATGGAAGGGGAAGTAATTGATTTGATTGCAGCATCAAGAATAACATTGCTTTCATTATTATTTGGATATAAGAAATTAGAAGTAGAGTTTTCCAATGAAGAAAATAATGGGGGAGTACAAGCTCGGGATAGGATGGGGATAACTGATTCATTTGTAGTACGAGGGGAAGGGATGGGTTTCACAATGGATGCACTATTTATATCATTGGGCGAAGAGGAAGACGCAATAGAAATGATTGATTCTGGACTTGAGAATAAGTATTTTTGTGAAAGGGGGGGGGGGGCGTTTTTTATTTCTAGAACGAGATTTGATGGGTTTAGTAACAAGTGGACTATTATTTTCAGGGGACAAAGACGTAGTGGTATTTGAGCTTGAAGAGTAAGTACTAGGAGACTTAGTTATTTCGGATTGAGAAGAACTATTTAAAGGGGTGACATTATTTTGGGGGGGTGGATCCAACAAAGTTGTTGAATGAGAAGGGTGAATGATTCCTATATCAGATAATAATTCGCAACAGGTTTAAAGTTATGTGGGAGAGGCCCAGTACGTGACCTCAAAGAGTAACCAGGAGGAGGGGAAGGAGGGGGGGAATGAGAGTCAGGGAGGGGGAACGACTAAATATGGGACGGCTAGGTCTTTTTTTGATTGGCATTGTAAAAAATAAGTGTAATTAAAGGGGGAAGCTTTGT